>JAQIWH010005811.1:0-13924 GCA_034695005.1 Cryptops parisi | reverse complement strand
TTTTTAACTATTTAAATTTATTTGATTGATCACTTTGTTTTTGTTTTTTCTTGTTTTGTATCCTTGGACCTTGTGGACCGTATTGAAGTAATAAAGTAATAAAATAATAATAATAATAAAAATAATAATAATATATTTATGGTATTGTTGCAATATGAAACTTACTGCCTTTTTAAATAAAAAAAATGTCATCACCTTATACTTCAGACAAAAATACTGATTATAAATTTAAAAGGTATTACACTGTATAAGTATATAAATTTCATTTAGTTTTTGTGTTATATTGTGTTATTTTCGATTCACTTGGATTGTATCGCAAAAGATATACAAATATATATATATGTGTATTTGTATTTTTTTTATATTTGTAGATTTGTAATCGTCCAAATAAAAATAAAATAAAATTGTTGACCCTCTCGAAACAGTTTGACAGCATACCGAACCAACTGCAGTTCATACTACAAGACAAACGGGACTACACTACAATTGGCTCATCATCAACTTGAGCATGCCAGGTCACACTCGAATGACCAACGAACGTGACAAGTCCAATTTCCCAATTTTTGGCATACTGTATAAATAATACTACTTCCACGACAAAACACTGCCATCTTTGATAAATCAACAAATTATTGTCAAAACCAGCTAAAACTACAATTACTCTTTCTTCATCCATCTTCTAAATGTATCAAAATGAATCCCGAAAAAACGGACGTTAAAAAACTTTTAAGACCGTTATGCAATCTCCTTAATGCAAAAAAAAAACCGTACCATAAAAAGTATAAAAAAAATATAATAAAAAGTGTAACATGCGATGGTTATGATTAAACGGTCAAAGCTCCGCCCGAAGGTTGACTTCCACGCAGTTTTCCCGTGCAATGCAGTGAAGTGGAAAAAAAAACCGGAAGCGAACAAAGGGGGCAGCAGTGAGAGCAACTTGGTTTGCACGACATTCTTTTCCGCATTTGGCCACGAGCCAAAGTCAAACATCGACTAAGCAGTTCAAGTTGAAAGTTCGTCTCCACTGCTAGGCCTACGACTACTATTATCATTATTACTCCAACAATAAACGTCAAGTTGAAAAGGTCACTTTCCCCCTCCTATCACATAACCCTACTTTCTACGGAATTAAGCTCATAAAAAAAAAGAAAGAAAAATAGATTGCCAACGTATGTGGTGAATTAAACATGATATTATAACCTGCATACCGTTAATAAAAAAATGACAATACCGTTTTGCATAATGTATTATATAACAAGACTGAATAAAAAATACCAAATAAGGTTATATAATATTTCTCTTTATAGTAGTGGTATTAATAGAACACGTTTTAACCGCACGTTTATAAATATCATAATAAAATTTGGTCCTGAATTTAGCAACATCTGTATATGCGATTTCACGCAAAAAAATTTCCATTTCTTAGTGAATGGACATTTCAATGAACATTTCACACACACAAAAAAAAAGTGTTTACAGATGCTCGTTATGGGCGAAAAAAAACTTCGTTATGCGATTTTATGAATTGGTTTACAAATCAAATAATAAATGACAACGGTTCTACTTCACTTGCAGAACTACAATCTGTACGATGCTTGTAACAAAAATATTGGCCTCCACGCTGGAATTATCCGCCGTAAATCGTTATCATTCTATGGACAATTTCGATATAAGTGAGTTTATTTCTGCAGATCGTAAGTCTCACATAAATCGAAGGCTACCTGTACAAATAACACATCTTTCGTCAGAGACAACAACATCATGTACGACTGTTCCTATAGTTCGATGGGCAATCTACAACCCCCCTCCCATTGACTTGTTACCTAAAGCTTGCTCATCTTTGTCAAAGTCCCTTCTGTTTTTTTCCCTTCCCTTTCTACAATTGTGAAACCGTGTTCACTCAGCCCTAACTTCTTCCCATTTTTACGTTTTTTTTAGGAGGGGGAGACAAAACTCAGAGAAGACAGAACCAGAAGAAGAAAAAAAAACAAACCACCTTACAACCAAAAAGAGAGGAATCGAACGTTGATGGTGAACTCTCGAAGAAGCAATAGGGAACGAGAAAGCCTTCGATGGAAAAAGATGGTCAACTGTCTCCTGGGGATCGTGAAAGCGAAGGCTTAAAGAACGACCCCTCGATCAATGGATGATGAGCGTCATGGCCATCCTTAAGGCAGCCCCCCCCCCCAACTTACATATACGATGACTATTTGACAAAAAAGTTCACTTACAACTTTGAAAAACCCGTACGTCATATTCATAAGCTGCACGATGCCACGAATTACGTAAATTCCCAATACATACTGTAGTTTACATTAGTAATATCAATACAAATGTCCCCCGTTTTGACGCGTATTACTCTATTTCTGCGGATTCGTTTTTATGCGAAGTTTTCTTCGCAAGTTTCATTTTTAATAAAAGACATCCATTTACACATGATACTATCTTATAAAAGGTGTGGCTTTTATGAACTCAGACTACCATGATATACAGTACATATTATAGTACTGTACAGTTATGTTGTTTTTTGTTGTATCGATCCCATTAGATTGTTTTCAGTTAATAAATAAATAAATAAATAAATAGTTTTATATGGAAAATGAAGAAAAATTAATAATGTCTTACCGTTGGCATAGAGCAGCTGCAGCCGGTAATGGATGCCATTGTTGGTTTTCTGACCGTCAGGTTCCTGTGGAAAAAAATAAAATAAACAAAGTTAATATTTACAATAAACTAAAATTTCTTAATAAGTACAAATAAAAATATAAAAAATACGATTTCTTGTATTAGCAGATGTTTTTAACATGTTGAAATTTTACAACATAATTTCTTTACACAACAAATAAGTGTAAAAATGTGTACCGTTGAAAAGTATAACTAAATACACGAATCTTTTTTATTTATGCAATTTCCTCATATCCGATTTTGCAAGAAAATCCTTTTAGATGCTCGTTATATGCGATAAAAGTTCGACATTTGTTTTTGCAATGGTGCCAAAGTGACTACACGAAGTACTGCTAAAAGTTCTGCTAATTTATGCAAAACGTAACCCTCATAAAAATATATATCAATACATCAATTCTAACCTGCTATATTTTTTACACACAAAATTATACGTACACGACGTATGGGCATGTTTAATAAATAGATTTTACAACGATAGAGTAAAACAACAATTTATATTGCTTACTGTTGTTGTTTGTTAATGAATTTGTTGTTTTGCAAAAAGATTTGTGCAATATAAATCTATAAAAAAGTGGAATAATTTATCCAATACTTGTCGATTGAGTATTACCCTAGGAAGTTTTAAATTTAATTTACTAAAATATTTGAATTTCAGGCGGTTCTTGGCGGTTAAATTTCAGGCGATAATATAAAAATTTAGCCGTTCTATCGCCAATTTCTCGATATAAATTATGTACTAAATTATTTTTTTTTTGTATATTCGTGAAAAAAAATTACATTGGAGTAACGAATGTTGTGAAGCAACATGAGTGTAAACACGCGGTTTATTTCTAGACCATGGGGTTAACATATCAACACGGGGTTTACTTCTAGTTTGAGTAGATTAAACCAACATTTGGTGATTCGAAATTAACTACCATAAAAACTAAGGCAAATAATTCCATTTATTTATTTAATTGCAGTGTTACAGGCAATGTGTATAAAACAGACATCGTATACAATGATTGATCTGGTTGGGCGATGTATGAAATTAACATTAAAATAGTTATGTTAAGAATTTTTGGTTAAGTTTAAATTTAGGCTTAAATGTTTTTCTTAAAGAACATGTTCTTAATTAACCTAATCTAACCTTAACTAACATAAACAGCACTATACAAGATGTTATTCCATACTTTGCCAAAAGAAGCCAGGCATTGCATATAATGCCTGGATTATACACATTGCCTGTAACAGTTGTTAACACTTCGACAAAGTAAGCACGACAATTTAAAAAACTATGAAGCCCGAGCTCCAACGTGAAGACTAGGCATTGAGCCACACGTGGCGTACACATTGTGGCAGAAAAGCAGCAGTAGCAAGTAAAGTTTGTCGCTTATTTATTTTATTACTGTACAACTTATAACTTATATTCATTAAACATGCCAAAGCTTACACTACAGTACGTATACTGTAATTTCTTTCTTTTTTATTTAAATTATTTATTTCATACAATCCAAAGTATCAGCTTGTAGCATTACACAAAGTCATATGAGGAAACTTTTATCGCCTATAACGAACGTTTGGAAACAATTTCGTCATTATAGCGAAATCAATGTACCAAACTCGCATAAATCGAAGACTACCTGCATTCTCACGTTTCAATAAACTTATGTTAAATTTTTATGTCATTCACCACGTCAATAATACTTCCGTTCTACAAGATGAAACAAACAAAAAATGCCCGAAATGTTAATAACGAAACATTCTGTTCTCTTGCCCTGGTTTATTAATAAAACAAAAACAAGATAAAACGTTCGTAGGATATGACAATAAACGCCGGAAAACTAAAAGTAGCATGGAATGTGGTGGTGCTACACACTACACACTAGGCTACTACTACTAATAATACTAGTGAAAAGGATTCGACGCACGCGCGCCTAATGTCGCTCGGTCGATGGTATCGTAGAGCGCCAAGGAGCCCGTTTATTAGGTGTTACATCGGGTGGCCCTTATCGGGGCGCCTCCGCCCACGCATACCAAGCAAACCTTCAATGAAAAGCCTTTCTTCCCTCTCTTAACCCTCCCTCCTCCTTCTTCCTATCAAAAGAGAAGGCAAAAGAGGTGAGAGAGGCGCTTCATCGTCTTATCTCAACGGTTTCGTAAACGAACCCCAAAGCCCCCTCCCCCATTTTTACATTAAAAGATGAATGACGGCGTGTGAGGGTGGATACGAAGACAGCAAAAAAAACAACAACTTCTGGACAAAACAGAGACACGGGTCGTATCCTAAAAAAAGTAGTCTTTTCTTTTCTCGCTACTACTTTCTTATTTTTCTATCCCCCTAGGGGGAGGGGGTAGAATAAACGGATGTTACGGCCAACCGGTGAAATACGTGGGGTGTTCGCCCGACCCAACCCCGAAATTTGTCACGTCGGGCCCGGGCGAGCGATAAGCGCAGCGCCCAACGTTGCCAACCCGCCCTCGATAAGAACCCCCGACTCCGGCAGCCCATCCATTAAGGGGCGGCCGCAAGAAGCCGGTGATTAGCGCTGATGGATGCGGTCGCCCCCAGGGGGGGTCTCGGTCTCTTTCTCTCACATACACCACGGCTACTATACTACTACCTAAACACCGAACCAACTGCATCCTTACTTCTGTCTGAACTTGGAAACACCAAGAACAGTATGGTGCTTTATATATCAAAGGTTTGGTTTCTTCATTACCACAAACCTGTATTCCCAATAATTTTATACGATTCGAAAGTTCAAGCTGTTATACATATACTGTAAGTGTTTGAAACTTTGTTTCAGTCTAACTTCACAACACGAAAACTTTCATCTCAAAAGCTTGTAAAGCATTGATGGACGGTTGCAAGTGTGCTAATGTCTTCGAAGTAAAACAAATCGTAGAGCAGTTGGCATCAACCAACCTAAAGTTAAAATTAACCAAAAGTCAAAGGGGGAAGTCAACTCCATCAATCATTTAACCAACAACAAGTCAACTCTAATTTTGTTTCATCAACAAAGATTAAAGCTTCAATTTTAACCCGAAAAGTTATTTTCAGTCTATTAATTTGAATCAATAACGATCAACGTTATTAACAACATCAATCTTAAGTCAAGCAACAACAAACAAAAATAAAAATCGAACGGCTATTTTTTTTAAAATCCCATTTACGAAAACTTCATTCACGAAAAATGATTGCTATAGCCAAATACTGTTTGTCTAATAATCTAACATAAAAATGTTAGTCCAGTAGTGTTACGTCGACAGTGTTCAACATCTGTTTAACACATACCCCAATGACTTAACATTGAAACAATCGCAGTATAGCAATTCACCCGGTTATTAGACAATAACTCTAACTTCAGAGCAAACTTTCTAATAAATACAAATTCAAGAAACGTGTTAAAAAAATATCTCAAGTTCAACGTAATGCTAATGGACATGTTAAGTTCACGTCTTGAACGTGGAATCAGTTAAATGTATCATCCTGTACAATATGTGCGTATTCGTTGTAAACAAATCTACGCACAAAACAAACATCGCGTTTTACAAATCTCGATAAAATAAAAAAAAATAAGAGGAAAAAAAACAAACAATAACACTGTAAACAAAATTTCTGATCACTGTCTCTTGTGGGTTACTACAGGGTGATGCGTCGCCTCGTGCAGTGAGTGGCAAGTGGTGAAGGTGTTAATTTAATGCGGAAACGTGGAACTGTGGGAGATGACGTGATGTTTACAATCGCTTCGGGCCAATTCCCTTTATAGCGAGACAAACTACCAACATAAAGCAAAGCCGGTATTTGACACAACACATTCCTCTATGAATAATCTACTTCAACAATAAAGCCATCACACCATATACATGCATATGTATTAAATGTATACATTACGTACATATAAACTTAAAAAAAAACAGACAAAAAAGCACCATTTTTATAACAAACCATATTTTGTTTAAAAATTCAACCTAAAACTAAATTGAACCATAACAGAAAAAGAAAAATATGTTGTTCTGATTTGATTAATCGATTGATATTTTAGCAAATTGTATAGCACATCAATAACTTAGGGTTTGTTTGAACGAAACGTCGATGCCGATGAATTAATGACGTCTTAACTTAGTTAATGAAATAACGGGTTAATTAACTCGTCACTTTGGAGACGTTCCATTTTAATGCGCCATCCATCAATAAATTCATTCACCAATGGACAAATTCGTCCCAGTGACACGTGAATGTGTGTTTGTCATTAAGTGCCAGTTGATATTACATTTTTAAAGTTATTTCGAATCAAATCTAGTTGACAGGGGTATTCTAACAAACGGAAATAAATTCAGTTTATTATTATCTATGCCACAAAATATAAAAATTGTTTTCCTTGAACGATTAAAAAGTTAAAACTATGGCATTTTACGAGTGTCGACAAGTTCACTTTTAAAAATAAACGACAACAAATGTGTTTATCAATAAAATTTCAAATTCTACATTTTTTCATCATTTATCTATGTGCAATAGAATAAGTATGATAGGTGTTTAGCTAAACAGTAGATGGTATCCCTTGCAACTAGTAACTGGGTACTTTATGCACATGATTTTCTTACTAACTTATAATATAGGCAAGGTATTAGATTAACTCGTTTGTTTTATCTTTATACAATCCATGAGATCTACTATAAAATATAATAAGTTATTAATGAAAATCAAAGCCTAACAATTAATTACAAGATCAACATTATAACAACGTTTAGCCAATAATTGGCATAACTTTATGCCAAATAAAAAACTTTATGCATTGGCATAAACTTGATGTCAATGCATAACGTTTTTTACTTGTATAGTAGACTTCATCATCAATGCATTCGTTTGGTCATCTCACCAAAAATCAACCTCTAACGTCGACACCATCATCTCCAATAACAAAGCTCCTCCTAAAGCGCCCTTCAAAGGCTTCACTGCACTATCAAGGCATGAGAAAGTAAAACAAAGTCTAAGCTAACACGAAATTCGAAACCCATATCGTGAAGTATGACATAAGAATTTATTCTTTTTTTTTTCACAAATTTAAACGCGCCTTTTATTGTTAGCGGTACCCGTTAAATTATATATCACTACTCATTAGCAATAACAACAAACCCGATGATGTGACAACTTGTACAACATTTTTTACACCACGATTTCACGACGCGGCACACAGCAATAGTACTGTAGTACCAAAAAATAATAATAAAAATTGTTGAAAACGTTTTTTTGCTTACCTGATCTTTCTCGATGAACCCGACGAAGCAGGTCCTCTCGATTTCGACGGGTTGGCCCGCCCGATCGTAGAGGGCGATGACGAAATGGAAGAAGTTACTCTTTCGCAAATTGCTCGGCGGCTGCTTTTCGAAGTGCGCCCGCCCCAGGCCGACACTGCGAACGACAACGAAACAACGTTAACTTTTTTTTTTAAAAATAAGCAAAAAATGACACATGAAACGTGTTTCGTAATCTACAACGACCTGAAATACCACGCCGACGACGGTTCACCCACCATCTCGTGCAATAATAATATTATCCAGAAAAAAAACTCAAGATGACACAAAAATTTTCAGACTTAGTAGAAAAGTGAGATCTGTACAATGAGTGGGTCATCCGTGGTCGGCGTAGACACGGCGAGTGTAGTAGGTAGGTGCGCGTGTTGTGTGTGACTGTGATGCGTATGTGTGGAGTGTGAGTGTGTGCGTGCGTGCTAGGAGGAAGAAGAGGAGCAGAGGTTAATCCGCAGCGGGAATTGTTCGGCACCGACCTGGCGGCCCCTTGGTGATCCACCATGGTGGGCTGCATCCAGCCGCTGCGCACGCTCCCCAGCTGGCTAGCGGTGAGCGGCTCCTCTTTAAGGCTCGTCACCGGTGGTCCTCGGGGCGGGAGGCCACTTTCCTGCAGGCTGAACATGAAACAGCCGGGCTGGGACGAGGGCCAAGCGGCGGCGGCGGCGGCAGTCGTGGGCAACACGGTTGTTGTTGGTGGTGATGTCGCGATGGTGACGTGGGATTATTCAACGAGCGCTGGGGACCGACGAAAAGTGACGGAAGACGAGCAGCAACGTCATCGGCGACGACGACGACGACGCACGCCGGGCGCGGGAATCCACTGAGCGCGGCGGCGGCGGCCGTGGCGAGGAGCGGCAAACTGGTCGCGTTCGAAGCAGTACTCGTCGCGATAGTAGTAGTAATATTAATGATAATGATAATAATAATAATAATATCAGCAGCCGACGACAACAACAACCACCACCACCACCACCACCACGGAGAAAGAGGAGCACGACCCGACGTTGTTGGCTAGCGTTCGATCCCTGAGCACGCTTTCGACTGCTGCTGCTCGTAAGGCGGCGGCATGGAGGAGGAGAAAGTTGGCGTGCGCGCACGCGGACAGTGTGCGCTCGGCGTGTCGGACCCGAGAGTGGGAGTGTGTGTGGTGTGTGTAGGTGCGAGCGCGGTGCGGGGGGCCCGATCGATGGCTCCGCTCGTTGGTGTACAGCAGCAGTAACAGCAGCAGCGGTAGTACTAGTAGTAACGGCAGAACGAACTAGAGGCAGCAATAGTAGTAGTAGTAGTAGAGCGTGGTGGTAGTAGTAGTAGTAATAGTAGTACCGGCAGTAGAAGAGAGCGCGTCGAGGAACGCGCGAGACGAAAGGCCAACTAAACGCTAAATGATTGCTATCGCGCTGGATTTGCCACACCGGGCTAAAGCTTATTTGTTGGCCGCCGCTCTCCCGGGGTCAGCTTTTGTTGCACTCAAATATTACCCGTCCGTGCTTTCTCCCTCCGGGCTCCGCCTCTTGGGACGACGTCAACGCGACGTGCGCCGCAGATTGACGCCGACGCCCGACGACGACGACCCGCCCACGTCGGCCGCTGCCAATGGCGAGCCGAGACGGGCACCCGACGCCCTATCGGCGCTGCCGACGGCCTAGCGTGCCAACGCATCGCATTAGCATGCCATTTTGGCCCCCAAACAATCGCGGGTAACGCATGCACCCCCCCTATTCTTTGGTCGGGACGAAACGATAGCACCACTTATAGTTACAAGTTATTAAAAAAATATTTTATTCTTAATTCAAATCCTGTAAACTTTTCTTCCATCACGCGAGAACTCCACTTTCTAAATAAAAAAGTTAGAAAAGAGAACAACAACTTGGGGGAGAGATTTGGCTTGGAATCGAAGTTCACCCTGTAGGCTTCAGTGTACACCCCCTCTCTCTCCTTTGGTGTCGCGTTCTCTCCAGAGTGCTCTTAACTCGAGTCTCCAAACAACGGCGCTCGATGATCATCGTCCCCCAAGTTGTCGATGATGATAGCAGACTCCTCCTCTACGCTGAGAAAACTATAAGCGTGAGAAAAACAAATCACGCTAAACGCGACGACACCATCACCACCTTTTAACCCTACCTTCCCACTTTTTTCTTATTTAATTTTTTTTTCTCATCCTCTTTAGCGCAAGTTAAGAGGACAACGCTGACCTCGAAAAATGGAGGAGGATCCGGTAAAGTCATCGTATTTTTTTTGGTGGAGGGGGATGGCTACTTTCACCCATTGTTTCCCCGATCGATTTCTCGAAAGCTGGTCGGGGAATTGGGCTAATCCTTTTCCTTTCCCCCTCGAGCAAAGAAGGAGAGAGAGAGAAAAAGAAAACGTTGGAATGTCATGAGACAGGTTTCCCACAGTGGACCCCTTTTCAACTGTAACTCGGCATAAAAGGATTAGTAGACTGTTGCTGTCCACAACAACTCACTCAGTCCGCAAAACGATTTCTGCTGCTGCCGCTGCCGTTTTAAACTTCTGCTTTTTTTTCTACAAATTTCTGTATAAACACGCTTGAGTGTATGACTTCATGTACAGTACTTGTTATAAATGTATTGATGTAATTGAATTAATGTAAAAATTATGTAAACACATTGTGTATTCGTATACAAGGTGAACCGAATAATATTGACGCTGGCCTCATCAAATTTGATAGACACATTTTCTATTTTGGAAAGATATGCATTTTAACCCCATGGTAGTTATAAACTTTAACCACTTTGTATCCAAGTTCAGTATATAAAAGTGTATGTAAATGCAAGCTGGAAAAGGTTATAAATATACTTGTACATAGTGTACCAGTTATATTCGATGCACTTTTTATGACCATATAAGTATTGTATACCTTTACTATGGTCATAGTATACTTATAAGACAATATATTCTCATGTTCTATCTACAATACAATGTAGTTATGCTTCGATAATAAACTCACTATATACTAAAATAAAAATAAATAATATACAGTATAATTATATAAATATGTACACACTATTAATAATGACAATACACATACAGTACAGTAGCTTACTACTGTATTATAAAATGCAAGGGCCGTGAGTGCGTACATCTATGGCGCCATGGCATCAAATAAAAACACCAGTTGCTATGGAATGAAAAGCGTGGTTTCAAGTAAACAATCATGAGCATAATTCGTTAGTTCACGTATAGTGGCGGATTCAGAACCGACATCTGTCTGGGAAGTCACCTGAAACTTTATGACAAATGTGTCTAAAAATTATATCTTTTTCTTGGCAAATCAAACTCCAAATGAATGTTTGAGTGTTAAACTTCAAAAATGCACAGCCCTTTTTTTCACAAAAACTACTTTTTTTTTCATGAACTAAACATGTTCTGAGGGGGGAGGGGCGAGAATTAAACTCGCTATCCTCTGTAAATCCGCCAGTGGTTCACAATAATGAATTGTGTAGTGTCTGTTGTAAAATAACTCATTACATTTTATACAAATGTTCCCAGAAATGCGATTTTGCTTTATTCTGAAAACGTTGCCGTTTGTGACTTGTTGCGGCGTTTTGTACGATTACTCCTCATATGGCTGTGTAAGTTTTCACACCAACGTGAGTCAAAACAAGAAAAACTGTTGCGAAGCAACACGAGTTAAAACGATGAATTGCATAATAAAAAATAAAGTTTTCCGTCATTGTTGACCGGCTCCTTACTTTATAAAGTGTACGACCATATATCCAGCCTGAACTGAATTTAGCCTGAATATATTACTTATTTAAAAGATACAGCATTCAAATTCCGAATGGTTAGCGTTAGACAATACAGACAATAAAAATCACTACAGGAATGGTCAAAGAAACTAAGTTTTCAAAAACAGTGCAATTTTAAGATCAAAATGCTTGCAAGTTCAAATACATTTCAACTTGAAAGTAAACCACGCATATACATAAAAGTAAATCCCGTGATTGGTGAGATAACCACGTGAGTTTAGAACTGAATCCCGTATTTGAGCTCATGTTGCTTCGAACATTTGTCTACAATTGAAGAGTTTATTTCCAAAATGTCTTAAATCCAAAAAAACAATTTTTCAGGAAACAGGTTTTTATTTATTCATTCGACCATAGACTTGGCATATATACGTGGTTTTTGAGACAGCGTTTTAGTAAGAAATAATGAGTTTTGAGTCTTGAAAATAACATATTTGGAATAAGCGATGCACAGATAGTGTATTTGACTCTTTATTTTTTGTCTGTTTGTCAATATGGTCCTGGGTGGCCGAATAAAACCATATATAACAGGACAGACAGATCTGGGTAATTATATACAGTAATGCAGTACGTACACATACGTACATACACATGACACGAAATTTCTTCATCCCAAAAAATGTTTGCCTTTTCAATTGGACAGTAAACGTACAAAAATAAAAAAATTAATGAATCATCTCCACTTATTCTAAGCATACAAAAAACCCACTACAAACTCGTCCCACAGTGGGGTGACAACTGGCCTCGTATAAAGTTATGTCCCACAGCGCAATCATTTAACCGGCTTACCAACAGAAATCAACCGGAGCATTAAATCCTATTGTAACTCGTAAATACTAATTCCTAGGCGACGCGTTTAACAAACTATTTGAACTAGTTCAACGAGTAGTATTATTACACAATAGGTATGCAAATGGTCAATTCCCAATCGCCATCACTAATGGGAGAAAGTTGATGCATTTTTCAAAATTGGACTAACCTTTGTTCGTGTTGTAGCTTGTCTAGTGGTTTCAACTCAATTTCATTTTTGCACATATTCTGTGTAAATTGATGAAGTGAAGTGTAAATGCCGGCACCTCTGGTCATCAAGCACCCTTCCATTATTTTGTCTAGCATTTGATTTTCAACAAAAACAACGACCCACGAGACAAATTTAATTCGGTCGTTTCTTCAGCTTTCACGACCTTCCACTACTTTGGTGTCATTAGCTTACCGTCTATCTCCATGATATAATGAATCCTTTGTATTCAATTATAGGTCTAGTTTAGTGTAGGCTTATAGTAGAATACCGAGGATTCACAATTTTAAAATTATTTTATTTGATATACAATTTATTTTATAAAACTGCTAATAAAAACTATTGTTTGTTCCACGTCATAACTATGATAAAAGAGTAGACTCTATACTATACTATAAGTTATGACGTGAAATAAACAACACAGTTCAATAATAATTAGCAGTTTTATAAAATAAATTGTATTATATACAATAAAAATATTTTAAAACTACACAATTAAAAAAATGTACAATTAAACAGTAATAAACACTAACTTGGTAAACACTAATCTCTTCCTGTGAGGCTTATAAATAATAAACAGGGTCTTTATTTTTCTGTACAGGTCATTGACCATTTAAGGTCAAGTCACAAAAATGTAAACTCGTCAAAAAAAAAAAAAAATATTACAACCTCAAACCCCGTTATCTCACATACACATGTCCTGCCATCTTGAATTTTTTAGTGAAAAATAACCCTTTACTACCCCCTTTTTGAAATTGCTAATCCTATAATCGTCTGGTTTTCCTCGAAAAAGCAAAACACCCATCACCTTGGCCTATTTAGTAAATAAAATAAATTAAAAAAACTTTTTTAAAAAAGGCTTTTATTTCCAAATGCACTAAAAGTTAAAAAATAAAATTTTCTTTAGTATCCTAAAAATGTTCTCAACACACATTGAGAACCTAAGCGCGGACATTAATTAAGGTGTTTGTAGTTGAGAGAACAAGCCCACGTATTGTAGTCATGTGTGTTAAGAACATTTCTTGGATACTCCAAAAAAATTTAATTTTCTAACTTTTAGTGCATTTGGAAATAAAAGCCTTTTTTTAATTTTTTTAAAAATGTTATTTTATTTTATACTTTTTCATTTTAATGTTTGAAAAAACTTGAGAGTTTATAA
>JAQIWH010005810.1:0-13925 GCA_034695005.1 Cryptops parisi | reverse complement strand
GTTCAAATTTATTTGGAGTGTTTATACCATTTCAACTATTTCCTATACCATTTGTATGCCTGTTTGTCTCTTTGGGACAGAGAAGATATTAAATAAAAATAAAATAAAATATCTGTATATGACAGTATATAAAGAGCATGCTTAAAAAAACATTTTTAATGTGCTTGTTTTAAGATCATCGCTTTTAGCGATGCTAGTTCACATTTAATTTAAAAATTTTCTTAATATAAAATGTTGTTTATTAAGAATAGCCCAAGTCTTCAGCTCCCCCTTTTTATTTTCATCTTTGCAATGGTCCGGAACGCGTGTTAGTGCAGCGGTGACACTTAGCAACATTTCAATAAAACAAAACCTTCCAAAATCCAAATCCTGTTTCAATTAAAACCGTGCATGGCACGGGGCTACTTCTAGTTTTAATATATTTAATATATTTTTTACATATAATTGAAACGAGAGGTTTTTTCATACGCATTTTTTTTTGGGCAAACAAAAAGTATGTGACGAAAAAATATATCTTAGTTGTTGGAAAAAAAAGAGGAAAACGAAAGAATATTGTGATTGGTAAGATGAAAAAAAATGTTCAAAGAAGAAAATGAAAGTGGAAAAATAAGAGCTAGAAAAGGTTGAAAACTGCAAATTCAGCAAAGGGAGATTTCCTAATCCGATTTGCGACCGAAGGTCTTAAGGGTGGCAAAGATCAGAGGAGTGAAAAGAATGAAAAGGAAACTTGGAGATAAGCGAGTAGAAGGCAAGTAAAGCAAAGCATATATAGAAGAGATAGTAAAGGAAACTGGAGATTCCAACCAAAAGATGAAGCTACGTGGTGCTAAACTCACCAAGATTGTTGAAGATCATCATCATTCGGTTGTAGGTTAAGGACGAATCGTAAAGAGGATGATAAGTTCATTCTTGGAAATCATAATATCACTGGGTTTTTGATACAACTTTTAAAGTATAGTACAACGTAAAAGGTTTCGTGAAAACATTTTGGTGGTATTTTTAATTTTATTTGATGTTTATTTTTTATTTTATTTTATTGGTCTTTGTCCCGTAGGGACACATGGATAGTACAAATAATAATTAATTACTTATAAGTTTATAAGTCTATTTCTTTGAAATGTAGTTGTCACTATATAATACAGGCATTTTATAGAATACCTAGTCTTATCGAAGTATAACATCTTGTATAGAACTGTTTAGGTTAGTAAACCGTATTTTCTTTTTTAAAAAAACAAACAAACAAATTACGCCTATAGATTTAGGCCTAGATTTAAACCAGCTTAGACTCTTGCTTAACGTAACTATTTCAATGCTAATTTCATACTTTATCAAAAGGCATCGTATACCGTGCCTGGATTATATACTCTGCCGGTAGCATGGTAAGTTAAAAGTAATGACCCAGTTCTGTGGATGTATGTGTTGTGGACGCTTTAGCCCCGCCCATTGCGCAAAATCCTCCCTCAAATCAGCTGTTATTGGTAGCTGTTAAAATCGAAACCAGTCATGGTCGTATCATTGTCACTAGATGGAGTTCGTTGGTTGTAAATATAAAAAGTACAAATGTTATAATAATTATGAATCTAAAGTTTGTATTATTAACTCGGAATTCTTATTTCATGTCGTGCTACCGCATGAATCTACTTCTAGTTTATTAGAAACATGTAGCATCATTAGCTGTGAGAAATGTCAATTAGGATTAGCATTTACTGGTGGATCTGTTGGTTCAACGTGTCCTGGTAAATTTAAAGGACTTCACTGAACCATAACGATTACTTTGTTGTTTTCATTTTTTTAAGTTTTGAGACATGTTTTTAAAAACCTAAATTTGCTATGGTATAGTATTTTATTAATAGTAAGTAGAGTCATGTAGTGTTAAAAACGCCAATCACTGTGCTTGTTTTCTGTTGGTTCAACTGCATAGTTTGGGTGTATTATTTCAATTCATAAATTTATGACTTAATTTATCGGTATATATTAACTCTCGAGCGTGTCGATGAACTGCAAATTAGGTTAAATAATTTTGTCACTTTGAATTGCATTTAAAACATGTAGCACAGTCTGCTGTTAGAAACGTAAATTACTATTATTGCTGTTTTCTGTTAGATT
This sequence comes from Cryptops parisi, assembly GCA_034695005.1. Lineage (NCBI taxonomy): Eukaryota > Metazoa > Arthropoda > Chilopoda > Scolopendromorpha > Cryptopidae > Cryptops > Cryptops parisi. Next base: position 11,819 of record JAQIWH010005810.1, on the reverse strand, counting down.
GGGCTGTTTATATCCGTCTTTCCAATTCTCAAGGGGTTGCTTGCACATAATTATTGTAGATAAATTTGAAAAAGAACGATAACGAAATTGTAAACACTTCAGTATTTCACGTGCAAAAATTGTAATCTCCTCACGATCGACATGGGTTGAAAGTTGTAAGTGGTGGTGCCATCAACTGATATGATTTTCCATCATCGTGACTAACCTCTTCAACTCTTCCTCTTTGAAAAGCTGTACATCATTTGGCTAATCATTAACCCCTCTCTCTCTCTCTCTCTCTTTCTTGTTTCACTCTCGAACGAACGATTGTAGGCTTATCAGTATGTAAATGGAAGTTTGATTGAAAGACACGCGCTGTCGTCGTCTGTGATGCAATTGGAATTAGTGTTGTCTTCTCATTTTGCGCCGTTTCAAGAATTTTTAAAACAAAAACAAAAAAGATAAAACAAAAATTAAAGTGAAGGAAAGGCGAGGAGGTTTGGATGTGAAATTTAATTACACTCAATTTAATCACTTTCCGGATAAATAGGTCCCTCGTAAATTTTAATGCTCAGCCTCGATTAGGGACCAGCTTCGGGAGATGAGCCGAGCAACACTAGCGCCACCGATTGATAAATACTGAGCCAAAAGTTGGAAGGAAGCTGCTCTGCTCTGCGCGTGCGCGCGTGGAGAATCGCTTCACATCTCCAGACTCATAATTCATCCTCAGTCAGACGTGGAGAAATAAAAAATGACAACAAAAAATATGATAGATATGTTGTCCTCGTCATTGCAAAAGAAGTGGTGGTAGAGGAAAACTAAAAAATTTAAGAAATTATAGAACAGTTTAACTTGTGTTCTTTCAGAGCATTAATTATTTTCTTCAACTGTTCTCGTCAAAAATTTATATACATTTTTTCACTCTTTTTTTTGGTAGCAAATGTAAGAAAGTGAACGAGAATTAAACTTCAACCTCAATTTTTTTTCTTATATATGTAGCATGTATTTTTTAACAGGTTGTTCCTGCCAAGATTTTTCTACACCCATCACCTTCATGTATTTTTTATTTAGAAACGGCAATGTACTTTTTTATACCAGCTGAATAATAAGCCGTGCTACGCACAGTAAACTCACCATTCGCAAGTTTAATTTACACAGTGCTATACTGAAAAGCTTTAAAAAGCTATAGTATGTTCTGGGTCATGCTGGAAAGCTTTTAAAAGCTGTAGCTATGCGCTGTGTCGTGCTGGAAAGCTTTTAAAAGCTGTAGCTATGTGCTAATGTAATGCTGGAAAGTATAACAAAGCTGTAGCTATGCAATGTGTTGTGTTGGAAAGCTTTAAAAAGCTGTAGCTATGTTCTAATGTAATGCTGGAAAGTATAACAAAGCTGTAGCTATGCAATGTGTTGTGCTGGAAAGCTTTAAAAAGCTGTAGCTATGTTCTAATGTAATGCTGGAAAGTATAGCAAAGTTATAGCTATCCGCTTGTTGTGATGGAAAGCTTTAAAAAAACTGTAGCCAAGTGCTATGCTGACAATGCTATTACAGTATTTAGTATGGACTGGTATGATAGGCTATAAAAGAACTAAACTATCAACAACGCCATCCAACAATGACGTCGCTTAGTTATTTTCCTGACAAAGTAAAGTGTCAAACATTAGAAAAAAATTGCCCATGACACTCCTGGTATCATTTAATACCGAATAAAGATAAATAATAATATTAGTAAAAATACATTTTTCCACTGATATCGGCATGTTTTCGGTCGAATCGTTTGAAAATGTGCGTTTCGCACGGAGTTCAAATCGACAGGTTCTCGAGTTTAGCCAAATACTACGAAGTCACATACAAAATCTTCTAGCCGTTGTATAGTGTATGTGTTACCAATGTATAGATCCAAGCAATCAATAGAATGCCTAGCTTGTTTTGGCAAAGTATGAAATAACATCTTGGATACGCCTGTTTAGGTTAATTTACTTTGTTCAAGGATATAACCGTTCTGGACAACCATGGAGGAGATTTCTCTAAATTAATCATTAATAGTTTATCAGTTATCTGGGAAGAATAACCGTTAAAGAAAAACAAATTTATTCAAATTTGTTCATGTTACCATCTATAGAAAAATCATTCAGTTGTCAGGTGCGGTTCCAGAATATATTTACGAGAAATATAGTATTATGTTACCTACTCTAAAAAGAAATTTTTAATACAGTCATCATTTTTATATTATTTTTTTTTATTTTAATATACTTTATTGTAAAAAATAAGTTATTTTTTTGTTTTTCTTGATAAAAAATGCCACAAAAAAATTCTTTGTTTAAAAACTCATCTCTTGACGAGATGATTAAAATTTCAAAAGCCATGGAAAAAATTTGATTGACGAAATGAGAGAAAAAAATTTCTTTTCCTTTTCAAAATGATTGACACCAATCGTTTAATTTCCCTTTACGTGATCCTTTTTATTTTTTATCTTCGACCGCCACACTTTGTTTAATTTTGTGTAGAAATTTAATTAAACAAATAAGGGTTTGAGCAACGATATGGTATCTAATGAAAAACGAAACTTCTTTGTGTTTTTGTTGTTTTCATCTGGAAACGTTAGAAAAGATTTTAAAAAACCATAGACAACACAAAATGAAGTTTTTGTTTATCGTACAAAAAAATGCAGATTCTCATTTAGAAATTATTTAAAATATTAAAACAAACATTTTGCTGATGTGCAATTAATATTGTTGTTTGGTCTTATCAACATTGATCTGTTTATGTTATGGTTGTTACCTAGAGGTAACAACGATAATAAATATTCAATAAATATTTCTTGATTATTAATTTTATGAATATCGATTATTAATACGTTAACTGTATTTGCAGATATATCATCATGGAAAATGTTGAATATTGTAAGAAGATTTAAAAGTTTCTCAGTCAATTAAAGAAATTTGAATGTATTAAAAAATTGTTGTCATTAAACAAGTTAATAAAAGATTTTGCTAAAGGTAAGTGTATTTGTAATAAACATTTTCAAAATCGATATTAACCGACTTTTTATTTATATTTTAAACTACTTTCATTGGAATATCGGGTGTTAATAAATGGCCTTGATTTTTGTCTAATATTAAACTTGTATGGATAGTTTTTTGTACACTTTATATGACAATTTACAAGACATTCCTGAAAGGTTTAGTCGAATTTTAACCACGGATGCTACGCATCAAACCAAAGCAAACAACTCTTATAAACATGAGTCCGAAACTGCTTCTCTTATGAGATAACACAAAATTAGTAACGCATAGGCCTATGGTATGGTGTTATAATCGCTGTACGTATGCAAATGAGTATGCATTTACGGGCTCATGTTTATATGATTTTTAGGAACACCCTGTACAATACTTTATGTATGGTTATTATAGTATGCTGTAATAAAGGTTAACTGGACCTTTTAAGAATTTCCTGTATATTAAAGTATTTTTTATTAATGTGTTTTTTACTATTTACTATCGGAAGAGCAAAATTACTGGTTAACTCACGTTTCGATATTTATTTCTAATTATTTTGTTAGCTATTTTAATTTTCTTTTACATAATTTTCATTTTCTTTAAATTGATTTTAACTTAGTTTCCTTTATGAAACATGTTCTGAAATACTATTATAAAGGCTCATTCACAATTAGACTTTTCCGTCCGATTTTTCTAAAATTCGGACCGAAATTGTTGGTCCGGTTTGGTCCGCACGATTTGTTTGTTTTTTCCACAGACGGATGGAAATAGCACGGATTCTTATTGTGGTTTGGCCTTAACCATCACTTTGCGAAATATTCATTTATAATTTGTTTGAATATATATAAATTGGCCAATAAAATTCTAAATTCTTTTTTAGGTTACCAATTTGATAATTTTATTTTTTAAAAAAGCCTGTCTTGAAAACGATAAAACCAGAAATTGATTTACAACGAGTTGCCAAATGGACAAGTTCATTGCAAGACGAGGGAAGCAGGTAGATTTTGCAGAAGACCACGTGTCCAATATTTTTTAACCAATAGTAGTTAATTCTCTACAACGTTTCATCTTTTATTTTTTTTCAGTTTGGTTAAACAATTCGTTCATTAAAAAGTACATGTATTGGTCTAGGACTATGGTGTATATTAATTATATACAAAGTGCCTTACTCTAACCAACGGTTTATAAGCCTAATGGATCCTGTGCAGAAACTGGTGCTGGGACGATTCGTCGATGGATTGTTAAAGGTAGGAAGTTTTATTTATTATATTTTAGTGACATTATAGCGAGCATTTGTGTTAATGGTTAGATGGTTGTGGAAGGTTTTGATTTGGTGGTGACAACGTGGTTGGTGAGGATTGGAATAATGGGGCTTTCTAATTGATGTCTGACACTCCTAATGATAGGTGAACTTGTCACTTGTGAGATTTATTTTCACCCCGTCGTTTTAATTGAAAAGTAGCATAATGGCTAAGTTATGACGCTCTAATAACAATGCCAAGGTTTAAATTACAACTGGCAATTACACGCTTTAGCATCAATTAGTGGTAGGGTTTGATCGTGTTCTGAGCTTTCCTGTCATCCTCGTTGGAACCGTTTATTTTTGGAAAAGGGGGGCCGAAGTTTTGTTTTATATGGGATTATTATCCAATGAATGTACACGTAATACTAGTAAATAGCCCGTCAAATATGACGGGAAAGTTATTTATTCTTTTAGCTTATATTGCTGCGCAATATTCGTTACAGTTAGAGTATTTATTTTTTATTTCGTTTCGGTTGTTTCTATAGAAACATAAGTGGTGAGGAGGAGGAAGGTTTTGCATTTTATAACAATTAGATTGGTACTTTCTGATTAGTTAAGCGATCCGCTTGTGGCGCTACTTGCTTGTATTCGGATTGAGTTAGTTGAATCAAGGTTACTTTTATACTAACCTTGGTTGAATCAACAAAAATATGCTCACTAAAACATTAGTGATTTGTAATACAAAAATTTGTGATTTGTAATTTGTATGAATTCATTAATACATTTAATACCGTCGTTTAACTAACCTAATTTACCTACCCAACCTCAATCATTGTCACAAGCGGTTCTTTCAAACAATCAGTAAGTAACAAAGTTTCGTATACTAGGGAGTTTTCAATTTTGGGAATGTCATACTTCATTCGTAATGTAATATAATTATATTAGGTTTTTTTTGTGAATCTAACTTGCAAAATAAACCCATAACGAAGTACAAGCAAATAGCACAACTGCTGGCGGGTCCAAAACAGGAAAGGTCTTAAGCTGTAAGCTTTATATATAGTTTCGCTTTATGCAAATTTAGATTTATGCCATCTTTGAGTAATGTGTTATTTGATTTATGCGAGTTTTGAGTAATTTTATTTTCGACTACTGAAATATTTTATTTGATTTGCGCGATTTTTATTACATTAGACTTGTGCAGCTTTCGGTTTATGTGGTTCTCACTTTATACAATTTATTGAACTATACAGTATATTATTATAAACGTCTGTAGATTGCAGCATACGTTCAATTATCAGCTCACTCTCACGCACAAAGTCAATTAAGTGAAGCTGATATAATAAGTTTATTTCGTTCAAACGCACAATATGACTACACAAACGCCACGAAACAGGAAATACATATAACTAGAATTAAGGACAAAACCAAAACATAGGGCTTGATGCATTTGAACAGGAATTGTACAATAATATAAATAATATATAAAATAAAATAATAAAAAACGTATAATATATTTATAATATATAAAGCGGAATCCGGTTATTACAATCACGGATAATGTTATCAATCGGCTATTGTTATCATTATTGCCAGTCCCAAGACACTGCTTAATGTTTTTTTCCATTGTTTAATGTATCAGCCGACCAATATCAAAAAGCATTTGTCCCAAAGTGATCACAATAACCGGATTCCACTGTGTATGTATATTTTTATTTCAAAAATATGCTGTCCGCAATTTTGCTATTATGTGACGAGGGAACTGTTTTCAGATGCACGTTATTGATTATAAAAATATCGCTATTATGTGGTTTTGGTGACATTGTGCAACGTGACAATGTACCTTGTTTTTAACAACTTTTGCTACATACTGTTAGGATTGTCTCAATTGTGTATGTACGTACATATCTCATATTTATCAATATTTTTATTATTATTATTATTATTATTATTGTTTACTTTATTACGATCCAAAGAATCAATATCAGGTACAAACATTAACAATGCAGAACATGAATAAACAATTGTTTCTTAAATAAATTAAAAGTAGTTATAACAGAAACAGATGCATTTGATGGTACCACACCAAACTTCCTTAGACGTAAAGGAAGTGCATTCCAGGAGACGAAGGCATTATAAGGAAAGTGCATATTAGTGCATATTAAATGCAACATTATATGTTGCATTGGATACGTGGGATATGTTACCTTACCGTTTAAGAAAAGCTGGCTTTGTGCCTTACTTCATGTATTCTTGTACAACATTATTTAGATGTAGATAGGCGTTTGCGCCGAAATGTTGTTTTCTCGTAGGCTTTTGATGGTTCTCCTGTTAACCTTTACCCATATATGATCCCTTGGATCGCAAGTTTTAGAATAATAAAAAAAGTTTCGTTGAATGTCAAGAAGTCGAATACTGACTGTACTTCTTTGCTTCATTCATCAAACTATGTTCAAACAAAGGGTTCTGACAAGAAGCAATTAATTGAAAATACGAATATGTTGTGTGATCACAGGCCCCCCTTAACTAACGACCTGCATGTTTAACGACCGGTCAGACTTACAACCAGCTCTTTAGCTGCCTATTCTGTAACAATGTGTATACTTTCTCGTGACTTCGAAACACTAAACGTTGCAGGATTTCGTTGACTAAAATATTAACTGGATGTTTTCTTTTTTCATTATGAGTGAACTTTAATTTGTTTGGTACATCGTTTTTGTAATTTTTCTGAATATGTATTTTTATGCTGTACCGTATATACGAGCTCCTCGTTTATCGACCAATTGGCTTAACGACCGAAAGGTACCCAGTCGTTAAGTGAAGAGTGCCTGTATGTTGTATTAAGTCAAGACTATCACAAGTACAACTTTTCAATCGATGTCAAATTTATTTTTCAGCACAAGTTGCTAGTAATTCATCTATGTTCCCACCTGGTCCTCTTTCTTCTCGTCCCACTTCCCGTCCTCGAGCTAGAGCTGATTTTGCAACATTGTGTAAGCGTAACTGCCCTTCGGGTAGATGCACACTCGTTGATGCCGCAACAAATCACATCCGATGCGTCATCCCTCGTAAGTATAGCTTAACAAAACGCTCAGCAGTGTTAGAATCTCACTTATCGCCATCTTGTCGTTTGAAATCCTTCAAATAATGTCTTCATCTTCAGCTGCCAATCGACCAACATCTTCACTATCGGAGTTGTGTAGCAGCAGATGCCCAATGGATAGTGGATGCAGAGTTAACCCCAACACCAGAAACATTGAATGCTATGGTATTGATCCATGCAAAAGTGGGCTTGGACCGTGTCCCTCACGACAACCCTATCCACGACCAGAAACTCGACCGCCACAACTAGGCTATCAACCACTACGACCAAGCTATCAACGACCAGAAATTCAACCACCACGACCAAGTTATGGACGACCAGAAATTCAACCACCCAGACCTAGCTACCAACGACCAGAAATTCAACCACCACGCCCAAGCTACCCATCTTTTCCACCAGGCTACCCACGACCAGAAATTCAACCATCACGACCAAATTATCAGCCAGAAGGAAGTCAATCACTACGACTAGGACAAACCTATCCAGAACTTGTACCATCAATGGGATTTAGTCCACAAAACAATCCTCCACCAAGTAGGCGATATAAAACTAAGAAACTAGAAGAAAGGAGATACCTGCCTACCTAAACATTACCCGTGATGAAAAAAATGATCACCAAGCACAACATACGTAATGTGTAAAACTGCTTGCCAATGACCACACACCCTAAAAGTCGCTACAACCCTGTCGAATTCCCGTGGTAAACGCACGTCTTCTGCTGCATTCAATCTGATCAACTTTCAGATTGTTCAATGTACTATTTAACATTATGATTAGTGAAATCTAATTTGTTATTTATTATAATTTGTCGGGGGTTCATGTAGGTGATGAGTTTGAAAAAAAGAATAAAATAAACATGACAAAAAACCGCACAAAATCGTATACCGTAATTTGGGATAAATATTACTTATAATATTTTGCTATATATGTTATAGCACTAGAGTGGGCCAGAGCAGCGACCTAGCTAAATAGTTCAGGAACTTTATTTATGAAGTTAATAATGCTAATCGCTCATGGAATCTCTGCTACCACCACCTTTTGGACTATGCTGAAAGTGGAAATTGCATTCCATCAGTAAACCAAAATATTTAATAGTTAATTCTTCTTTATTCTAACTAAGTATAAAAAACAAACAAATGATAAACTAAAATAAACGGTTAACCAACCGCACAGTGGAAAAAGGGATCGTATGTAAATTATTTACAATGACAAAACCCTGTTAAACATTCTCATGAAAAGGGTGGCTTTAACCACGTAATAAATGATAATAATAAGTATCTTATCTAAGATCCTTATAACGATTTATGATAATGCTTATATTATATTGAACATTCGGTGATCATCCGGCATACGACGATGCCTTACAATACGTTTAGCATTATTATGAGAAGGCACAGAGAAGTGCGAATGCGTTGGTCACTAACACATCAATCAGCTGGTTGGCACTACGTCCTTCAGGACAGTTGGATACTAACCACAGGTTTAGTATGAAGACGTCTGGGCTGAACCGTTCGGCTGACTGGCAATGGTGGGAACGGCAATTCCTGGTAACGCATGTAGATTTAGTACTCCCGTACTAATGGGACGGCTGGTTGACGAACTTATCGGGTGCCCATCTCACACCCGAATTCGGAGGAGCGTGTACCGTCTCTGGTCGTGGAAGAGCTCTGTCCATCCGTCCTAATGTGACCGGAAAATGACGGACGTGGCTTCCTTGTAGGCGACTAACAGAGTCGTTATCATCGTTATCACGTTATCATCGAATCAACCAACTAAACATAAGTATATTTTTTTTCTACCATAACAATATAAATATATTACTAACAATAATTTATTACAGTAGTATAATATATAATTACTTTTATATAGTAATTAAAATAATTTGCTATGTTACTGACATCCGATTACGAACCACATTGGCTCAGAGCACCATTCAATGAGTGAACAGCGCGAAATTTCAAAGTACTTTTCAAGTAGATAGAGTACAACTTTGTTGTGTTTCATACAACTTTCTAAACTACTTTTCAAAAGTTTAGAAAGTTGTGTGAAACGACCTGTCATTGGGCGTTACTTCTAAAACACCGATATTTTATTTATTTTATTTTATTCATTCGACCATTCTGGTCACACAACAAACAGCTAAAACAAACCAACAACACAAAAGGAAAGGAACACAACAGGAGGTAAAAGGCAACAAGCCAAAATACGATGACTAATGAAACACTAGAACCAAAGGCCAATGACAGACTTTTGAAAAGAGTAATATCAAAAAAATAAAGCACTGAAATAAAAAAAATAAAATTAATACAACTTATAAATTCACAGAGGAACCTAGTACAAGTTTCACATTGCGCTGATATGGTTGAATAAACTCTTATCAAATCTTGTTATAGTATTATTTGGCGACAAGTTAGAAGGGTCACAATATTTACGTATACGATAGGGCAACACATTCCAGTCATTTATTACATTATAAGGGTATCGACAAGCAAGTGTATTGGAAATTACAAAATCCAAATTAAATTTACAGGCAGAGGAGATACGTTGGTGGGTAGCACGACCTTATGTATCTTGTTACCATCTATGAAAAAATCATTCAGCTGTAGTTCCAGAATAGTGCGTGGGCGAAGCTGCGGGGGAATGGCTAGTAAATAAATTAATAAATAAATAAATACAATACAATTACTAATTTTTTAGAGTCGAGATGTCACCAAAAACGTTCTTTCATATTTTATAGTAAGATGAAAAAAATAGCATATTGATGATTATTCAACTCAGTAAATTTCATATAATCACTAGGCATACCAAAGAAAAAAAAATACGTCTACCAAGCTTTGGCTTTGTCTTACAGAATATGTGCAGGGTGATCTTTAAGTTTAATTCCATGAAAATGTTATAAAGGCTATCATAATAAAAATATTGAGTTTGGAATATAATAGCACTTTGATAGGGCTCTCTACAATTTTCATTAACCTTGAAATTAATTTTCCATTGTTTCATGGAAAACCATGAACCGTACCTACCAAGTCAAATGTAAAAAATTGTAGCCACGGGTCCATCTAATAAGATTATACTTTTGTTTTATTTATTTCCAACAAATTCAAATCGAAAGAAAAATTCATAGAGCTGATAAAGCATGATATTGCTACAACAGCTTCTCTGCAATTCACTCATGTTAATTCGGTGGAGCTATATTAAACCATAGTTGTTATGCATCATTAAATTCGAATTTAAATTAACAATGCAACAACTAAATTAACTTCACTAAATAACTTGGGTGACTTGCAGAGAAGATGTTGCAGCAGTATCATGCTTTTTACTCTTTATTGTTGTACCAACTTTGATTTCCGTTAAATTGTTGGAAAGGTGGATTCTGACTAAATGGGCCCCTGGTAACAACTTTATAATATGACTCGATATTTATGACTCATAGTTTTCAATGCAACGATGCGAAATCCGTGCAATTTCAATTTAAGATCAATAAAATACCACCGTTGTAGGGAACTCTATCAAAGTGATATTAAATCCCAAACTCAGTTATTTTAATTATAATAACCTTTATAATGTTCTTATGGAACTGTATTTAAAATTCAGTCTGTACAATGTACTTGTATAATTTCCCAATGCTTACCGAACTGAAGAACTGTAGACAAACATAGTTCAGTTATAAACAAGTATTTTAGGAGACTGCCTCGTTTGCATACTCACGATTTACGCAAAAGTACTTATATAAAGATCCTATTTTCGACCGTGTATTGTTTAGTACAGTCAATCTGGATGGAAATTTAATGGTCTGGAAAAGTCGACATTTTTGTTCGTCGTAAAGTTTCATCATAACCAGATACAAAAGAAAATAAATACGTTAAAACACTATCCAATTCTGTTTTTCTGGCTTGACTTGGCAGACTTATATTTTCAACTTCAGTAAGTTTTCTTATCACTGTCTAAGGAGTTATTTTTAACCTTGTCTCACTGATTCGACATTAAACACAGCCTACATTTTAAATTACACGACATCACATGGCATTTTTTATAGAGCCAATTGATTACCGTTAAAATTTTCATCGGGCATATATTAAATAAATTCCAGCAATCCCAATGTAAAAAATAAATGATGCGTTATTTAATGAAAATCGCTACTTTTTGAAAACGTAAGTGTCGTGATTCTTGCGCTTAATGAGACAAAAAGCCCCAACGGCATATTTTACTCATTACAGATCTACGAAAGCTTCGAGACGTTCAGAGAGAGAACTACAAGAAGGTTGGGCTCCCACTTCCACCGAATGTCACAAAAATATGGAATATCGATACATTCTTCATTGAACAAAAGATGACACAGTACGATGCCACAGAACAATCTATTCAACTGAAGGACCTTTTTAAAGGGAAAGATGATAATATACTGACTAGAATATTGGTGGAGGGAGATGCAGGATATGGTAAAACAACGCTCACTGTCAAACTGGCTCACGATTGGGCAGAAGGAAATAACTATATAGC
>JAQIWH010005809.1:0-13901 GCA_034695005.1 Cryptops parisi | reverse complement strand
GACCGTGAGAAAGTCGACTCGGACAACAATAAATGAGCAGTGATACGAGAACTTGACTGAACAAGTTGAATACGTGTTTTGGACAAACTATGATTTCAAATGATACATTTAGAACAGCAGTTAAATAACATTATCATTGTACATCAGACTGGTAACTGTTCATCTTCTCCATCCTTCATCAAAGACTAAATGGATTATAATCTCTCCTCTCAACAAAACAATGTGTAATCATCATCTCATTGTTTAAATTCAAACCACGGCTCTTTAACAAAGAGTTAATAATATCCGTAAATAATATTTTGTTTCAAGAAATAAACACACAACAAAATATTCCCCCCACACAAATGTGCATACTTGTATGTAGTAAAAAAAATACATTTCAGATATACAAAATTTGTCAACTACGGATTGAGTATATCAAGAATTCAGAACTCGAAATCTATGTAGTACGTTACAAAAGTACTTTTTTCCCGACAGTCTACACTTAAGATTTATGTAAAATTGATGTTTAGTGCTTTACTGAAACCATTAAAAGTCATAATCGAAGTACGTGTTTTATTATGTTTTAATTGTAAATGTTGGTAATATATTTCACCAGAGCTAAACTGAAAAAAATATGACATGGTTAATATTGCTCAATCTAGCACACACACACATACATACATATCGCTCTCCGATTATACTGAGAGGGGCTTCGGGGGGCATAATAAAAGGTATTTTTGTTTGCATTCACGTTGTTATGGTATTCTCCATAGATTTGAAGCGTCATACACAGACTAGAGTGTTTATATAACCGTTTTATTTTAAATTTTGAAGTTGTGAAATAAATGAAGACAAGTATACTGGTATTGTATTTTACTGTTTACAGAGTGAAATCCCATTTCGCGAAATCTCTATTGGAAGTATAACATCCGTAGTTAATATCATGTCATTAGTTCGTTGACGTTAAAGTGTAATATACTTCAAGTGTAACGCACCGTACTTCCAACTTAGGCTAAATATTTCATGAAATATCGCTTTTCCCATTTTTATAGTAACCTACAGTATACGCTACATTCATAACACGAGTGTTACTTTTCGATAATTTAATTCATTTATTCATTTCTTAGGTTTAAATCTAGGTCTGAATTTGGACTTATATGGGGTTTGGTTCAGAAAAAATCTGGTAAATCAACCTTAACTAACCTAAACAATTGTAGACAAGCTGTTATTTCATACTTTGCCAAAAGAAGATAAGCCTTGTTACTGGATTCTATACATTACCGGTGATATTATTGTTTAGATGTATTCGTATTATTTACTCTGGTCGTTCGTTGTCGTTTTAGATGTTTCAAAATTGTTATTCAATTTAATGTTATTGTTTTCGCTTGGTTTTTATTTTGTATATATATATAGATAGACTATTGTTCGTTACTTCGTGTGTTTTTTTATTCTTATTTGTTTATTTCTTGTTCGAAGTAGGCTTAAGTTAACGTTTTAAAGAACTTGTTCAAGCACTCACTGTTTATTATTCGAATAAACGTTTTAAAGGGAAAAGATGTAACAATAATACTTCACGCAGACTGAACGTCAGTGTTTTGTGGAGTGGGTCCTTTTTCTTGTGTACGTTTGTGAGGAATAAGGGGTGACCTGATTTTTCAAAAAAAAAAAAAAAAAGATATACGTATGTATATAGATGTTCTCTTTTCAGTTTTATAAGGAAGAACCCCCCTAAAATAGATCTGGCCACTCATCGTTTGTATGGTCAAATCTTTTTGGAAGATGCATGTTGTTGCATTCTTGGCTCTGAACGGTCATCTTTAACTCAACCTAAAGGGTCGATCCTCTAGTTTTTTTCTTATTTCCACCTTTTTTCTTCTTCTTCTTCTTCTCTCATCTTATACATTAGAGTGGGTCGAAGCGAGTCGCCGTTTCTTCTTCTTCTTCTTCTTTCCATTTTTTTCTCTTTCTCTCTCTCCCCCTTTTTCCCCCTTCTATTTTCTCTTTTGACCATCCGATGGATTCTTCTTCTACTACTACTACTTCTTACTTCTTCTCCCCCTCCCCCTTCTCTTTTTCCCCTTGTAATTTTTTTCCTTGCCTTCTCCGCCTACGCTTGGCGGCACTTTGGCCGTCGGAACACTGAGCAAACACGACAAGATTGGAAGTTTCCCTGTCGTCATGGCAACCGCCTCGCAGCCAATCTGATCTCCCTTCACCTATCCCTCCATGCCCGATCTCTTTAACCAATGAGCACGAAGGAAGAGAGAGAGTCCTCTTTTCAACTCCCTCAGCTATACCACTACTACTTCTTATACCACGCGAATGTGGGGGTTGTGATGTAAGAAAGGAGAGAGGGGAGTAAAAAATCGAGGAAAATGATGTGCAATAAAAAAAGGCTACAGTCGCCGACTGGGGGGCGATTCCAAACTTGGCACCACCAGAATGAATGTGTTTCATAGTACAGTATGTAACTATGGCCGGTTTTCTCGGAATTCTCCCGTTTCCCCTGCATCATAAAACCCTATTCTATCTTCATCATCCTTACCTCATCATCGTTTGAAGAGCTTTTTTCCAAAACGTCTTAAATCCAAAAACACAATTTTTCAGGATACACATTTTTTTTATTTATTTATTTGACCATAGACTTTAAATATAAACGTGGTTTTTGAGAGTGCTTTTCAAGGAAATAATAAATTTTGAGTCTTGAAGATGACATATTTAGAATCAGCGATGCACAGATAGTTGTCAGAGCCTTTTATCTCAAAAATGATTAAAATGGAGATAAATCGATTTGGAAATACGCTGTCCATTTCTGTATTTCCTGATAGGCCAAATGACAGAACCGTAAGGCGAGTCGGTGCCCTACTTGTAACTATAACTATGCAGCTGTCTATAATTTTTACGCAGAACGCAAAGTCAACTTAACTGTGTTATGAAATGTTGCTGTGCAATACTGTACAAAGCAGGCTACATGTTACAATATAAACTTTGTTACAGATGCTAACGGTTACAATATGTAACAAATTTCATGATTAAACTTGATTGTTTATGACTAAAGTTAATTGTTTATGATTAAAGTTAATTTTGATTAAGTTTGGTACAATGTAACCAAAAGAACACAAATTCTACTTTTTATGGTATGTATGTGTTACTAAATATTTGTTATTATATTGTTAACTTGCATTAATTTACTTTCATGGGAGTTGAAATTCTTTATTCCATTCTGTGTGTTTATGATAGGTGCTTATCTTATTTATGCGTGTGTTTATTTGCGTCTCTTATTTTTACGAGTCGTTCCGGGAAAACAACAACGAGCAAATATTGACTTCCGATTTTTGTTGTTGTTTATTTCAAAGCCCATAAAAAAAAATTTTTTTGTTTCATACTCGTCAAAAAATCGAGTTAATTTAAAAATTGATTTGTCGTTAATGATGATAATGAACAAACCGTTTATTATCCGTTTTTATTGCAATCGAAATGCGTTTTGTTGGTTTTGGCTTTACATATGATATATCTTATTTTTTTTGCCAAATACAAGTTTTGGATTTATGTGAAACGCAGGTTCTATGCAAACCTACCATAAATCCCAAATCGCATATATTGAGATTTTTAATGTTATGAATAGAGAAACTGTATTTTGAAATCTCCAGACATTTGTTTATTCGTAAACAGTACCGTACATTATTTTTAGGTGCTCATTAAGATGGTACAATTGAAGAAGTGCCTGGTGTAAAAGGGTGCTAAGTAGCATTATGCGTTACGAAAGTAAGAATTGCACATCACACATTCGAAAATGCTTGTTGGTCATTTATGACAAAAATGTTACTTACATAACACCCTTGTATCCCAGGACCTTCAATTGGGTTCTAGCCCTCTATAGTTTTACTCTGCTAATGCAAACGACCAGGATATGTTTCTAATCATCGAATGCACTGAAAAAGCAACATGGGCCAGCACTCGGTTGCAAGATGCTACTGCTGCTGCTGTTGTAGGCTATCGAGTGTGTACAAGAAGGGGGAGGGGGTATACGGTATATATAAAAAAGCAAAGGGAAATGAACGCATGCGCCACTCGTCTTGCCAACAAAACTCTACCTTCCATTTTGCTGCTACTACTACTACTACTACTACTGATGATGATGATGATCCTCTCTTCTATAGCACTCTGTAGCTAGCTATATATCGACTGTCCAACTAACTCACTCTCTCTTTCTCTATATCTATCTATAAATATATATATATCCTTCTTCCCCCTTTCCCACTCCATCCGCCTGCTGTCGGCGAAAGCGAACCGAATCGCGACAGCGGAGGAAATCGGATGGAAGAGATTTCCGGGACGAGTGTTTAGACTGATCTCGTCTGCCCACGCACCCGAAACACTCATCAAAGAAGATGGAAGCAAACTGGGGAGGGAGGTGAAAGATTTCTAAGATGATGAGGATCACATGATGATGATGATGATGGTGATGAGAGCAGTGTGTGTGTGTCTGTTGCTATGGTCTGACTTATGCTGTGTTGCTAGTTTTTTGTTGGATAAGTTTTATTTTATTTCTTTAAGTGTAGTAAGTTTGTTGTTGTTTTATGGACATTGGGATCATTACGTAACAAGAATATGCAGTATGTAGAAGGGTTACTTGGTTGGATGGAAATGTTTTTGTTGGGTATACACTAATGAGTGATGGTGTTTTTGGTGAGATAGGGATCGATTCTTAAGAGTATAACTTCTCTGCAAGACAGATATGCTTGGTGTTAAGCCTGATCGTGTTGTATGTACTGTATAAGTATACGGAACGGACAGTATGTGTGACACGTTCTCTGTTTAATGAGGAATTTGTTCAATCCTTTTAACTATACAATGCACCTTCGATTTGTACGAGTCTTACGTTTTGTGTGAACCTCGTATTCATCGAAATTCTTATGAAGTTGCAAAACTTTGGCCTCCAGTCATTCTCTACACATACTGTGGAACATTGCACAACGACCTCTATGACAAATATCTGAGGATTTCTCTTGTCCTCTTATTAGCGATATTGCATTTAAAGAAATTTCAGTACCGTACTTTTTGTATATGTACAGTGTGACCAACTTAAGGCGTTTTTCTCTTTTAAAACACACATTGTTTATTTCAAAAAAAAAATATTATTTAAGTATAATGTACAATATTTAAATTCAGCTTAATGTGTATGTTAAAAGGATTTTGCGATTAAAAAGTGGGGTTTATAAATGTATACCTTTTTGATTTATTTTTAAAAAGAAAAACTAAATTTATTAGTTTTATCATTGAACAGGTATGAAAATTAAATAGAATTATCACTGTAAATTAGTTTTTTTGGTTTGTTTGTGTTAACAAATAAAAGACATTAGGGATGAACAATGCAGTTATTTGTACATAAATGTATATGAACATGAACAATGTTGCATACAAAATAATGCAAGTTTCAGTCCTGCCTCTTTTACTGCAGTTCTTGCTTAAGAAGTTAATCGACTGACAATATCAGTAAGTATATATGCAATATATAGCCTTTCCATATATGTGTGTGTATATATATACATACATACATACATACATACATGCATACTATATATATCACCACCAAACACGTGCTTAATATTAGACAGATGGCCGCCACAAATCTCTCCCCCTATAGTCATTCACTCATCATTGATCCATTATATTTTTTTGCAAGCTGTCATTATTTGTCATCGTCTCTTGAATGTCGTTTTTTATTTCTATTTATTTTTTTCTCTTTGAAATCGAGTTTTCCGTGCAAGGTGCGCATATTAAACAGTGGCCATTCCACTTGTCTAACCACCAACTGAATAGAATGAAGTCCCCGTAGAGATGAGTCTTATGGTTGTTTAAAAACGACCCTCAGTTTGATCTATAAGGGTCTTTCGAATAAACAAAAAGGAGAAATGAAAGAATACCGCAAGAGCAAAAAAAATGGGGGAACTGAACGACAGGGGGTGGACACTATTCTCGATTGGAAAAGTTTGGCTTTTTTTATCATGGAATAATGATGTTGTCAATAGAACCAAAAAACGTCGTTGGAGTTTGTTGGTTTAGTGACAGGTTGATGTTGTCTTATATGCAAACAGATGATGAATACGTGTGTGGGTTTAGTATCTAATGGGTTATAATAACGAGGGGTATAGTTTACACCTAATAGTTTACAGCCTAGAAATTGTGTAGTACAATATATTGGTTATCTAAATCGGCTTCTGATTGGATTGTAGGAAATAAAGCCAGGAAAAAGTCAAAAGCAAGACAAAGGAACAAAAGTCAAAGAAAGACGTAATAAATGGAAAAAAGCAAAAGAAAAATAAATAAAAGGAACAACTGAAAAATTATTTTTTGACGTCTTTTTTGATTTGGGTTTTCTGTCTTGTTTTTGACTTTGTTTACTTTGACTTTATTTTCTACAATCGCTGATTCATGTTAAAAACGTGTTCCGTGTGTTGAAATATAGTATACAGGGTGTCTGAACATGATCTTTACATGATCATTGAATGTTACAAATAAGGTTTTTGATATTCTATATATACAGTGTATATCCTACGTTTTATATATTTTTATGAATATATACATACATTACAGATATTGTATATTTTGTATATTCATATACTGTGTATACAATATGTATATTGGGTTGCTGTAATTTGTATATCTATTTATCCTTAGTAAATGGTAATGAATTAGTCACGGTTCACCACTAATTTTTCGGCCAATGAAATAGCATTGCTCTTAAGGAGCACTCGATTTTCTATCACGAGGACAAATAAATATATTGACCTAAGATGTTAGGATAATTTCTTGAAAGAACATGCTAACATTATTGTTTATTTATTCTTCTCATCGTTGAGCTAAAGAAATTCCCATCGAGTTTTGATTTTTCATCATCGTTGTTTCACTTTTTTCTTTCACTTTTCTACACACACAAAAAAAAAAAGCTGGGGGTAGAAAAGAAAAAAAATAATAAAAGATTGAGAAAGAGGGGGGAAACGTCGTAGTGCTACTAGAGAACCGAAGAGAATAAAGTTGGCGGCGTTAGGTGTTGATTCTTTGTGTCTTTGTCAATATTTGAACCTGGCTCTGCTACGTTGGCCTCGTGTTTGAGGATTTCTCGACCGCTGAGAACTAGCAAACGTGGCAATTACCACTACTACTACCATCAGCGTCACCACTACTACCACCACCCAAGCCACGGCAAATTCGACAAAATGACGACGAGATCGCTATCATTGACGACGAACAACTCTGACAACACTATAAGTCTATATACAAATACTAGTTCTTTTTATTAATATACTGGATGAACGTTAGCGATTGATGCTAAAGTAAATCGGAAAGTAATCAAATGCGTAAGTTTGTATATATAAAAGTAATTGAAATGCTCCCTTAATACAAAAAGAAAAGCATTGAAAAGTAACAACTGATATTTGTAAGGCATATAATACGGGCGTTACTCGATTGTATGCGACGTTTAAGAGTTTAAGGCTCCGAAGTAGGCTGACTTTTTTTTGCGTTATTGTGGTTATTTTATTTTTTTAGGGCGATTTTGTTTTCAACGTTTGATATTATTGTATACAGGTAGTTTTCAATTTATTAGAAGGTTATTTTTTTTTTAATCAAACTTAACAAATATTGAATACCGTAAAATATTGAATATTATAGAAAACTGCATATATTGAAATTTTCATACAATTCTGAAGATTTTTATGAAAAACTATTGCGTAAAGTTTCATACTATTATTTTAGAAAGTAGCATTTTCAGAAGCCAACAGTCATTTGTGCATCACCGCACGGAATGGCATAATAGTGAAATTTTATTTTATAAGAAAATCTGGGTGATTTCTCATCGCATAACAAAAATGTTTGAACCCAACACAACTCAACAAAATTTCAGCATTCACATATTAATTTTACTGATTGATTGTTATCGTTTTTTTATTATAATTTCGATCTTATTGATATTGTAAAATAAAAATAAATACAAAATAAATCCATTATATCGAACTCGCATAGATGGAAGACTTCCTGTATTGCCATACGGTTAACTTCACTGTACTGAATGTTTAGACTAGAATCTAGATTATATATTGGTTTCGAATCACTTAATAATTGAAGGGCTTCGGACAATATAATAATAATAAGCTACATTCTTGAAATTGTTCTGGAAAGCAGTTTTTCTGGTGAGAAACTTCATAGAGTACCGTACTGAGCAACAAGGTTATTCTTTATGCTATACTGCCACTTTCTGGAAAATACAGGAAGTCAGAAAGTAAGTTAGAAAGAGTACTGAGGAATAGTTTGATGTAAAAATTTCAGAAAATTTTTAGAAAAAGTGTGGTAGCTCTTCAATTATATGCGATTTTATAGTATTCACAATGTAATTTTTTTTTCATAATCCTGCAAGCTTTCTGGACGAAAGAAAATCCGGTTCAAATTTGAACATTTTATTTGGACTGTATATTTAAAAAAAAAACAACTTTCCTTCGTGTGTCATGAGTGTAGATGCGGTTTGTGTACATTAAAATTACGCTAATAGTTTAAACGAAACAAAAATATTTGAATTGAAAGGGATAGACTGTACAAAGAGAGGTGATAGGAATTGGAAAGATTTTTCGAGCGCGCATGCGTTGCTATTTTTTTCTTCTTGTTTTTATATAGATATATATATTTTTACTGAGAATCTTTAGCGACGAGTGGGGTGGTCTTAAGACGGTGATTCGGCGCTCGTGCTAGCTGGGGCTGCGAGAGCAGTAAATTATGCAGCAGAAATTTGTCGTCAACATGAATTTTGTATACTTTCCAAGATAGACGGCAAATATTTGAGCTGCATTAGGCCCGTGTGTCAACGGCGGCTTGTTTTCCAACTGCATAAGCAGCAGCAAGACGACGACGATGACGCTCCGAGCAGTCGCCATCAGTACAGAAAAGGAAAGTCAAGAAGAAAGAAAAAGAAAATGATGAAGAAAAAGATAAAAAAAAAATAAATTCGTCGTCTTCATTTTTTTTTTTTTTTGTAAATTTTTTTTTTTTTTAAAGAGAGAAGAAGGTGGAAAGAGAGGCAAAATGACGGGAATTTGTAGAGATGGGTATAGTAAGAAGAAAGCATAGTCGTCGTCGTCGACGACGCACCCGGAGGATTTAAAACCTAGACAGGAAAAAGTGGAGGGAACGGAATTGAATTTTCGTGAAATTCAAAACGTGAAGTTCGTTTTTTTTTTCCGCTTCTTTATAAGAGTATATAAGAATGAAAGGCGAAGAAAAATTTGGTGGGTGAAATAAAATGGTAGGAAAAAAAAATTAATGGCGTTTTTCTTTTCTTTCTGTAAATTCGATTCCATGTTGGGTCTGAAAAAGAACCATTTTTGTTTTTTTTGGGAAAGAAAAATGACTTGAAGATGATGATGATGATGATGATGCCTCGGAGCAAATCATTTTTTTTTCGATATTCTAATAGGCTTAATGCTATTTACCGATAATTACCTGGAAGGAATCGATTGTTACGGAAATGGAATAGTCAACGCCTTTTTTTTTTTTGACGATTTGGTTTGTTTGTTTGTTTATTTACTTTTTTAACTTTAGAAGTTGAGTGGATTTGATTTTAGGTTTTCTTCGCTACTTCACTCAAATAAACACTGGCATTTCCCATTGAGCGTTGAAATTGTTTGTCATGTAAACAAGGTTATGTCAAGACGCGCGCGCGTTACAGAACGGTGTTCAGAGATGATGATGTTGGGTTTTCCGATACACTTTTTTCTTTGTGTTATTTTAAACAGTAAAGCAGCAGAAATGTAGTTCTTTACTACAAATTTCTAATTTTTCTATTGTGTTATGCTCATCAGTGGGCCATAACTCGTTTTTTCGATGTTTCGAGGTGACAATATTGGTATTTGCACATAACAATACTCTAGTATTCGCTCGATAAACTGCTCGAGGCTAATCATCCAATGATACTCGAGCATTTGATTGAAGGGCACCGAGCAATGCAATATAATGATATGCCACAGTTGTCATTTTTCAAAAATGACATTTCACTTCGAACTGTCTCTCAGCACTGTTTCTACTTCTAGCTTGTTACTTGACCACTTCCTGAATTTTCCAGAAAATTGGTAGCATAATATAGAAAATCACTTTGTTGCTCTATGAAGTTTTTCACTAGAAAAACGGTTCTCCCGAACAATTTCAAAAAACAAGGCTTATCATTATATTGCCCGAAGCCCTTCAATTACTGTAAGTGCTATATAGGGTTATTTCTGTCTCGTTTCTCGAATTATCGAGACATCGAGCCCTAAATGCAATGTAATAATTCATTATTAAAGCTACGAAAGGTTTATATTTTTTTTGAAATTCATTTCTCATGGAGACAATACAAGGAGTTATACTGAACCATGAACAAGTAATAGGTATAAAAAAAAACCCACATTTTTAAGGCCCCACTTTTCTTTTATGGTCATGTTTGTCGGATGGAGAAAGTTTGCTTGGATGATGAAAACATTTGGAACTAATTTAATGTTGTTGTTTGTTTTTCTTTGGCATTGAGTTTTAGTTTGTTTTTGTTTTTTTTGACATTGAGTTTTGGTTTTTTAAACAGTATGGAATATTGTGCATTGTTAGCAGTGTTGTGGAAACCATAATGTTAATAATAAAAACCAGTTGACATGGTATATGCATTGTTGCATTTGCTTGCTATTATTGAAATCCAAAAAAAAAGCTTCCTAAATGAGTGTTTTCTCTCACTCACTCGCCACCAGGTTTCTGCTCGCCACTCACTCTTCCGTCCAACCTCATACACAAAGTGAAGTTAAGAAAAAGTGGGTAAAAAAAGTACACAAGGTACACATTGCCTTCTTAGATGTACACAAGTGGTAATACATTTGATGTTAACACAGTATGGATGTACCGAGATTTTGATCTTTGCGGAAAACTACCTGTTTATTAATGTACACATGGTCCTCGATTTTGCGAGGGTTTGCGAAAATCTTGCGTATATCCAACTATATGAGTGAGAACATTAAACCGGACAAAATTGTAACTATTTGTGCTTTAAATTCATTTGCTAATTGAATTTTCTTCCCGGTTTGTAGTTCGATCGACCTTAAATGTATTCCTTTTTTTTCTGACCTTTTGACTATTTTAGTGACCCTTTCTTTCATTTATAATCCTCTTTACCTTTCTTTTTTTTTGTGTATATATATCTGTTATACCCCCACCTCGATTCGTAGCCCTTTTGGTGGCCTATGGCGATTGGCCTCACGCTCGGTGCGTGCGATCTCCTTAACGAAGCCTAAAGGTGGATGCGTGGGCGTCTACTTCGGTGGCCAGATGGCAGTGTTGACAGTTTCACTGTCCTCCACCGGGGACACAATAACGTCCGAGCACGTGCACGCCATCCTCCGGGGTTTGAGTCTCCCCTCTTTTTTTCACCCCCTCCCTCTTCGTTTTTCTCTCTTTCTCTCTCTCTCATATCCCGAGTTGTGCATAGTAGATGCTGTATTTTCACTTCCCCCTCCTCCCCTTTTTTTCCCTCCCCCGTAGTTGATGTCCCATTTGTCGTTGTTTTCTCTCTCCCCATCGTTTCGTGGGAACCCACCGGTCGCCATGACGGGTGCCGAGTTAAGCAAAACATAAGGGGGAAACTGCTCGTTATGGCACGTGTGTTGTGCGGGGTAGCTTGGATGAATATACATTGTACAATACTGTACACCCAACCGATTTAGTTGATTGTCTGTGGTGTGTGATGGTGTGATTGAATGGATATGTTGTGTCTGGTGAGCTGAAGGTAGAACGAAGAGTTTGGGTAGAGGTATGAGATGACTAGGTAAATATAAACTGTATACGCAAAATATACATATATACGTGAATATCATTTAACGCATAAATTATGATATGCACTATTCCTAATACATGTACAGGTAGTGCTCGATTTATGCGAGGTTTGCGTTTCTGCGAAAAACTAGCATAAATCGATAAAATCACGCTCGTCGAAATTCTCGTGAAATGCAACTACAACTGACAAATCCGGCGCGAAGGCCAGGATTTGCATCACACGTGGTGTACATATTGTAACAGTAAAAAGATATGCGCATAAACGTTTGTTGACTTTGTACCATCTCACACAATCGTATAATAGCGAGTTTTTTTCTTCATGAAAATTGGCAGAATGTCTCGTTGCATAATAGCGAATTTCATATAAAATAATGAACTCCGCATTAATCGAGAACTGCGTTCATTAGTCAATAATCAGCCGAATCAAAATTTTGAAACCACCCAAACCATAATTCCGTCATTCTGTCTGTCACGATCATTTTGAACAATTGGTCATGTAAAAGATCACGTATTGGTAGTGTGATTCAAACAATTGCTTGGGTGCAAGAACACATTCATGGTTTCATTTAAACAATGATTAACACGAAGAAAGTCAGTTTTTATTTACATGACTAGTAGTAACCCGTGCTATAACCCGAAAATTCGCATCTAGCGAACTTGCGTATGAATCTACAGTAGAGCCTGTATAATACAATATCAATGTTTGTCGCCAAATTTGTTGCTCGACAACAAATCGATGTGTTGACATTCCATATTTACTTTTGTGTAAGCCTACGTATTTGTGTATTGTATAGTCGTGTTATAAAAATGCGATTGGAACATACTTTGAATTAAAAAATAGTCGTGTGTTTTCTTGCGGACAAATATTAAACCGATTGTCATGATGAATATTTATTTCCAAAAAGAAACCTGTGTTTTGGACAAATCTGAGGTATAACTTATCTTAAAAGTCATATGGAGAACAAAACGTCAGTTAAACTTGACCCTAGAAGCTCTCTGGGCGCACGGTTCACTAAATGGTAAGGGTGTGAAATGTTTAGTGGGCCATAGGGCAATGACATTAGGATGTGCGCGACATTGTGAAGGAAGCTTTTAATGGGCGAAAACGTTTTCCGACGTTTCCAAGTGCTAAGAGTTTTCTTTCCCCTCTTTCCCGTCTGCGTTTGACAGGATCAACAGCTGCGTTTGGCACAGGTGACAAAAATCATTGTATCGACTCGGCCTGAAAAAGGTGGTGTGCTTCTGCTGAATGCTCGAAGCTATATCACGTAAAGTACGTGTTGATAATGGTAACGTTATCAATTCTTTTTTTCTGCGAATTTCTAAAGATACAAAAGTTACTGTCTGCAACTTGTATTTTTTGCAACACGTGCGTTTGTCGTCTGACAGTCGATTCCCAATTCCATTATAAAAGGCAAAAGTCAAATTCGAACGGTATTCAATGTCCAACAATTTTGCAACATGAGTAAAATATTTTTTTTTTTAAATTTGTCAATAATTCGGGATGAGTGTTGTGGTCATTGACTATGCAGTATATAAATATAAACACACATACAGGATGAATCTCTCGCCTTTCGCTAGGAAACTATTTCCTAGCGAAAGAATCAATCACCCTATATACTGTATGTATTTACAGTCCAACTTGATGGTACGCAACATTTGGTTCACCCTGTATATACACATCAACGTGATGTTTTTTTTATTTAGAAAAAAAAAATTTATTTTTGTAATGGGAACTTGAGCAGGTTTCGTTTTCTTTTGCGTGTCAATGTTTTCCCTAATGACACCCCTGCTTCGACTAGTAGGCACTACTACCACCAGCTGATAGGCGTCAGGTGACATATTGCCCAGGTCCTGCCCAGTGTGTCCCGCACGATGAATGTCGGCCAACCCTCCATAATCCCAACGCGCAACCGTTTTATTTGATCGGCCAATTAGCGACGACAGATCGGCCACAACCCGCGTGCAAATTGATGCTGTCACCCTCTATAGTTCCTAACCTCTAGTATATAGCCTCTCTCGCTCTTCCCCCTTACACATTTAACTGCTTCTCCGCTACGTCTCTTTTATTTCTGTAATGATCT
>JAQIWH010005808.1:0-13927 GCA_034695005.1 Cryptops parisi | reverse complement strand
TCGAAGGTTTCATAAACCTAGGAGTCGGAGTCGGAGTCGGAGTCGAAGGTTTCATGAAGCGACTCCACAGCCCTGATAAATACAGTAGTCTCTCTAATCCAACGTATATCGGACCAGTGGGTGTCGGTTGAGTTATTATTATTATTATTATTATTATTAACTAGTTTATCATATTAGAACAGTTGCATTTTAACGTTACGAAAAGAAAAGACGTGTATAGATGAATTTATTGAAGTTCGCGTACTTTCGTGATTATAATACAAAAAAAATTAATTAAGGTAGTACAACTGGAACCCTACTGCGCGCGATTATGGGATTTCGGTGGAATGAAACTATTATTTTTTTTTTTGGTGAGCAGCGAATCATTCGTTTCTACTACAGAACCCAATAGGAGAGTAATTTTCGTCGTCGTCGTCGTTTTCTATTTCTTATTTCTTCATCTCAACGGGGATGTTCTCCATGTTTCTACGTTGCTGTTGCTGCTGCCACTTTGTGTGTTCTTCCACTTCATCATCTTCTTCTTGGACTTGAGCGATCACTAACATCGTGTTCTCTTTCTATCCGCATTTCACAGATGATGACTGCTGCCCTGGGGACGCCGGCGCTACAGCAGCTAGGCATACATGTAAAGTTTTTTTAACAAGACTAGTACTTTTCCAATTAACCGAATACTAATAATAATATAAAAAGAATACCCAATTTTTTTTTTTTAAATTTAAAAAGTTTTATGACCAAATTTTTATTATCGGTATATTTTAATTTTTTGTTTTTGTTTTTTATTTTGAAACAATTATTTTTTTTTCAATTATATAATTTTTTATATGCGTGGCTGAATTTTTTATTTTGTCCCCTATAGTTTTGAGATTTTTTTCTAGGATCATTATGTTTTTTTAACAAATTTGCATGAAAAAAAACTACTACTTATCCGAACGATGAATTTAGGGTGTTTTATTTATTTTTTTAAATTTTATTTTTTTTTGAAAAAAAAAATAATATTGATTTTATCACGTATCTGGTTGTTGTTTATTCGGTGTCAGTTTTCTTGCTCACGCGAGTGTTTTATTTGACATTGCATCCGTTTTGTGTTTGGTTCGATATCTTGTTTCACGGCACTGTGCGTTTGCTATTTATTTATTTCTTGCGCGTCACTCATCGAAGGTGTGAAAGTGAAGTCTTCGCTTGTCAATTCTACAACCTTTTGGCATTAATAATCAAATTTCACTCACTTTGTTGAACATAATGAAAGTTTCAAACAGATTTTTTGGGAATGGGGGAGGGGTTTGTTTTCTAGATAGTCGTTGTCAATACAAGCATTCAGTAACCTTAAGCACTCAAGCGGATTTAGCTTTGTTTCATTGCCAAATAACTGCAGAAACACCAATATTTTTATATAGATAATTATGTTTATCAGGTTGATACTTTTTAACTGTGAACAATTCCAATTTTGTGTTCAATCCGGCGATAAATATATCAATATGTAGGCGTACATTTACATACAAGTGTATACATTCAGTGTATATAGTATATAAACAGGGTGAGACAAAAGTATGGTCACAGCTAAATATCTCGAAAACCATTTATGGTATGAAAATTCTGATTGAACTGTTGTAATGTTTATTGGCCATGAGCTATCCAGTGACTTTACCGGAAGTGACCTTAGATGTAATTTTTAAGGTTATTTAATTATCAATTTAATATGCATCTCAAACCTTATATGTGATTTAGAAAGATTAAGATATTCCCGAAATAATGCTAAAACACGAAACAGATCGAACATCGACAGGTAAAAACGGCAGTTACAGGCGAAAGAAATACGTATTGCAGGAAAGCAAGCAGGGGCAACCACAACAAACATAGTCTACTTGGCAATGTATTAGTGGTAAAGTGATGAAAATATTTTGCCTTATTAGACACATACATCAGTTTAACAGGTTTTCTCACAACTTGTTCACCACTTTTTCGCTTCTCCGTTGTCAGGTAGGCCATGTTGTTGAAGCTGCTCCTGAGTTTGCTTCTCACCCGTTTCACCGTTTCTTTTTCTCCCGTAACTTTCGTTTTTACTGGTCGATTTTCGATCTGTTTGATACGTTGGCATTATTGCGTCAAGACCTTCATCTCTCTATATCACATGTGGGATGTGAGATGGATATTAAGAAACTTCATAAATTGGATGACCTAGAAAATAACCTTTAAAGTAATCTCCGGGAAATGCACTAAATAGCCCATGGTTGATATACATCACAATAGTTCAATCAGAATCTTCCATGCCATCAATGGTTTTGGTGATTATAGCACATTCATACATACACCCACATGAAGACTATCAGTTTCAAACCTTCGTTGATGTCATCTACGCTGGAGGCATCTTAACTAACTGGTGTTTGTTTTTGACGATTTAAACCCCGGTGCTTGCGTTAGCTTATACAGTACATATACGAATCTTGCCTGTAGTGACTGCATCGTTTGTTTGTTTAGTTATTTTTTTCTCTGATCGTGTTGTATATGTGTTCAATGCATGTGAGATGATGGTGATGATGATGTTCATTGGATGTGGTTATTTATCTTCACGGTGTAATTTTATAGGTGTTTCATTATTCATCTTTGTACACCATTCTAATGGCTGTGTATGGAAAATGCGTTGTTATTGTCGTTTATCGTTGTTTGTTGTTACTTTCTTTATTCTAGTTGTTGGTTTTTTCTTTTTATTCTTATTTTATTATTACTTTGAAATTGTTGTGCGACATGCAGGGCTCGAATAGCGGATCGCAACAAGATGTCTTGATACTTCTTTCCTCATATATTTAATATATCTCTTATTCCCTATTCTTCTTCTTCTTGTTATTATTATAATTATTATTTTCCTATATATATTTACATCACCAAGTTTTTCTGTTTTATACTTTGTCTCATTAAGTGCGTAAGATATAGTTTTTTGTTCTTTAGCAGTAGTTTCATATCTTTGGTGGAGACAATTGAGTCATTTTGTTGTTGTTGATGATGATAATGATGATGACACTGGTTCCAATTTGTTATGTTTTAACCGATAGAAACAGTTTTGTCAAGTATATATTTTGACGTACTCTTGTGCACTTTGACATTTGCAAGTATTTCAACACTGCACGCTTTACGTGTATTTTATCCAAAATACTTTTTTTTCTAAAAGTCACGTTTAATATACGTTTAATATAGTTGTTTATAGTTTATTATAGTTTTGCATTTTAGTTTCACGTTACGTTTTTTTCCATATGCCTGCTCGATGTACTTATAATGCGTCAATGTTGAATCCAATAGTCTTTAGTTATTGTTATTATTTTTATTACTATATATATTTTTGTTATTTTTTAATATAAATATTTTTTTTTTGTATTTTTTTGTAAAAAAAACCAGGAACCTTGTTGATTTTGGGCCCTCCAGTTTATCGATTCTTCGTTATAGCTAAAACCTGATGCGTTCATCTAGTTTTGCTACTTGCTTGTATTTGGTTATGGGTTTATTTTACAGGTTAGGTTAAAAAAAATCATACATTTAATACGTTTTTTTCCTTAATCTAACCTGCAAAATATACCCATAAAGTACGAGCAAGTAGCAACACTAGAGGAACGCGTCAGGTTTTAGCAATAGCGACGCCTCCAGAGACTGGAAGGTTCAAAACTGACAAGGTCCATAATTACTAGTTACTTGTTTGTTCAATTTTGACATTTAATTTCTGAAATTTTAAAATATTAATTTTTTTGAACTACATTATTTTTAATTTTAGTTTAGATGTACTTCTTTTTTTTAATTTTTAGTTAAATTATTTCAATTAATATTTATTTCAGTTTATTGTATATGGTAATTTTGTCTTGTATTTTGTTAATTTTATTATATTTTCATAGTTACATATAGCTTAAATTTTAATTATTTTTTTATATGTAGGGTTTTATTTTATTTTTTGGATTTTTTTTTTTTTTAAGTTTATTATTTTTTACAATAATAAAGATTTAATTATAATTTTTTAGTTTAATTTGGTTCTATATATTTTCAATCTTGTTTATTAAATATATAAGAAATTCGTTTATTTTCTGTTCATATCTATTTTTGAAATTTTTATTTACATTAAAATTGAGTTATATTTTGTATATAGTTTATATTTGATTATATTTTAACCTTTTCGGGTTTGGGCTCTTCGATCTATGGAGGCTTGGCTATAGCTAAAACCTGATGCGTTCTTCTAGTGTTGCTTGCTTGTACTTGGTTATGGGTTTATTTTTCAGGTTAGGTTAAGGAGAAAAAACTAACTCATATATTTAATACGTTTTTGTTTATTTTTCCCTAATTTAACATGCAAAATAAAGCCTTAACCAAGTACAAGCAAGTAACAACATCAGAGGAACGCGTCAGGTTTTAGCTATTGCGAAGCTTTCGGAAATTGAAGAACCCAAAACCGTAAAGATCCTTTATATAATTGATTATATATTATATATTTATATTTTATATTGATTATATTTTATATTTGAATTTTAACTTTATGCAGCTTGTATTAATTTATGTTTTAGTAATAATATTATATGTTTATATTTGATCCAAATTTTTCATTTTATTTTAACATTTAATTTTCTATGATTAATATTGTCAATTTTTACTCTTTTATCATTACTTTAATGTTTTTTAATAGTTCAGTTTTCTCTCAATTTTCGCATTTTATTTTCCGCTTTAAATTACTATAAATTTTAAAATTTCAAGAAACATTTTGCTTGCTTCTTTCAATCCCTATAAAATATTTTGCAGAATCAAAATTTAAACAAATTTATATATTACCCCTTTTAAGTCAGATTTTGCATACGCTTTTCTTCCTCTTCTTCTTCTTTTCAATATTAATGTTTACATTTATGCACATATTCTTCCTCTTTCTCTGCCCTTTTTGATACTATCTATAAAAATATTAAACAAATTAAAAAATATATATATATTGAATCAAAAGTAGCCCAAAACTTAGCCCACCACAGATATTGTTAGAATTACTAAAAAAAAAAAAAAATTTTTGTTTTTAGAAAAAAAAAATTTAGAAAAAGAAATTTAAAAAGTGACTTACGCACTTCCGGCTGAGAAAAAGTATAACTTTCTCTTTGTTTTTTTATCCATTTCTCGCTTATAGATCTTGCAGTCAAAGCAAGGCTCGAGAAGGCTCGAGAGAAAAGCCCTGCATAAGCACAGGCCAAAGTACTACATACTCAAGGTAACATGCCTTCTCGCCTCCGTAGCTAAAAAAAAAAAAATACAAAACAAAAAATTGGTTATAATTATTTTTATTTCATTTTTTTTGCATGCAAAAACAAAGCAACAAAAATAAAATAAAAAAGGGGAATACGGAGGATTGAGTTGCCTACTGACTTAATGTACTAAGTCATATGAAAAGTACAAACGTTTCAGCAGCCAGCTTCGCTTTTTTTATCACCGCTTTTTTGTTTTTTGTGTATTTTACGGTGCATTGATCAATAGAAAGCATGGCTGATATATATATAAACCACAAATCTATATATATTTTGATATATATAAGTATAGGTGTGTGCACAGAGCAGATGGAACTCTTGAGTTGTCGAGCAGGCGAATGGTCTCCTCTGGCATTGCTTTTTCGAACTATATAGGGTGCGAGTATATACGTATTTATATTCGGTATATTCAAAGGTCGTCGCAGTTTTTTTGGTTGGTCTATTTCGTTATTTTGCGATTATTTTTTTTATTGTTTTCTATATAAATATATATATATATTTTTTTTCGATTTATGATTATTCGTATGGATGCGCGTTTCACGTTTTGTCATAATTTCTATATAAGTTGTCTCATCAACTTGTGGATCTAGTTCAACATCAAGGGTGTTGTTGCTCATTTATTTTTGACTCGCGAGGATGAAACAGTTTTTTATATATTCGATTAATAAAACCCTCCCCCACTGTTTTAAGGTTTTTTTTGTAGGTATATTATTCTATTTGGACGATGGTGACTTCACTACTTGTGGATCCAGCTCTTAACTGGTATCTGAAATTTTCCAATAGGTGGAGGTTTAGATTCTCTTCTAGCCTCCTCCTCTATATATATATTTTTAAATATATATTTTTAATATTATTTTTATGTGTGTAATTTTTTAATAATACAAATGATCTGCCATTGTACTTACATTAGTACAAAAGTTTCTTTTTATTATTTTTATCTGTTTTTTTCCTTCTCTCGTTTCATCTTAAGAATATATATATTTTTTATATATTATTATATATTTTTAAAAATTTATTATAAAACTTCTTTTCGTAAACCATCACAACTACCGAGTGCTTCATGTTGCACTTTTGTATCTTTTGTAACCCTCCCGCCACCCAGTAAAAAATATTTCGAAACTCTTTGCATGTTTATCACAAAAACCGAGCAACTTATAAAAACCCGTGTACAATAATAACTATTATTATTATCATTACTATATATTCTTCTACGTGTGTGTTTTTACCTATTATTGATATAATTTTTTTTCGTACTTTTTTCTTACAATTAATTTTTCGGTGTTGCAACTGGCTTTATTATTATTATCGTTTTGTTTTTAATTTTTTTTCAACCCATCCAAAATAAATTTCCAACATTTTTGTTTTTAATTTTTATAAAAATATTTACATATGAGAAAAATTTTCTTCTGTCTGAAAAAAAATGGAACCTATGGAATGTTTTTTTCCACCCTTGTTCATTCACACCACCATTTTATTCTTCGCCTGCGCCTTTCAAAATAGTTCGATACTATTATGTACTATGTGGTAGCTCACTTCGTACGCCCCATTCTTCATATATATACGTGTATGCAGTAGTTGGAGTCCTTTATTGCATTGTTGTGTATTCAAAATACATTCTGTATACAGGGTGTCTCAAACGTTATCTTGTAATTCCAATTGAGAAAAATGTACATAGAAATATACAGTATTCACTAAATGTGTTAGACATGTGTATTTTATTCTATATGAATAGGCTACTTTGCTCGTGTGGCGCGTCATTTTTTATCCATTTAATTGAAATTTTTATCTAATTCGATTTAATTAATAAAATTGATCTATTTTAAAAAAAAAAAAACAGAAATATAATTAAGAAATTGTGACACATTTGAGACACATTGTATAAGCTTTTATTAATCTTTAAAACTTTTGTAGTGATTTCGTAGAATCTTTTATATGTATATATTTTCAATATCTCTTGCAGCTCTCTTTTACTATCGTCATCTATTTTATCTCTTTTTTCTATCTCCATTGGAATGCAATTTTTTTCCTTTATGTAATTTATTTTATGTTCTTCTTCCCTTATATTGGAAAATTTTAGACTTTTTATAATTTCATTATATTTTCAGATTTTTAATATTGATCTTTAATCGTTGATATTACTAATTGTTTTTAATAAACATATTCAGTATGTAAATATTGACAGCCAAAAAATTGATGCGTTTTTTGGCGATGACCTCTTGTTTTCATTATAGATGGACGAAGAACCAAGATGGCGTCATATACACAAAATAAGCAGAGTGACGAGATGTGTGGGAACAGTTTGATAACATTGGCTTTGTTCTATTTTTCTTTTTCTCTCTTTTCGTTACAGTTCTTAAACATGGCCAGTGTGTTCATGCGAATCATGAACCTTGTCGCCATGATGCTTCTAATAGGACATTGGAGCGGATGTCTTCAATTCCTCGTTCCCATGCTGCAGGGATTTCCATCCAACTCTTGGGTTGCCATCAACGAACTCCAGGTAAGAAACAAACACTTTGTTTAGTTTTTACTTAAACCGTTGTTCAAGTCCAATATGACTTGCAATAGACGAAAGTACGAGGTAGTGAGACTGGTGTGATCATTGTTTTAACGTTATGGATAAACAGTGTTCTCGCTATTTTGGTATTACAAGGGGTCTTAATGACTGGCTGTGCAGTGCACGCCGAATGTTTCCTTGATAACGCATGGGACCCGATGGTTGTTAAGTCACTGACTAAGAACTGAGGGCCAAATGACATAGCTGTAAAAGCCAGTCGGTGCCCTCGTTAAAACCCAAGTACCTACCTACTGACTTAAGAAGCATCACATCTACAAGTATTACCTCACCAGCCATCGATCGATCAGAATCACATGATACTCAACCGGGAATTTCCTGTCATTAGTGATGGGTTTACTTCTAGT
Organism: Cryptops parisi; assembly: GCA_034695005.1. Lineage (NCBI taxonomy): Eukaryota > Metazoa > Arthropoda > Chilopoda > Scolopendromorpha > Cryptopidae > Cryptops > Cryptops parisi. The sequence goes on along the minus strand of JAQIWH010005808.1, from coordinate 5,756 downwards.
CTATCTATTATAATATAAAAGCCATGTGGGATCTTGACAAAAATTACGCGAAAACCAGAAGCCGTAGGAAGTTGAAAGTTGGAAGGCAATTAGATGACAACCCAAGAGGTGCACTAGCCCATTGGTGACTCGAAATTGTCATCAGGGGATGTGTGACAATTATATAAGAATTTACTCTTAGTGGTTGTGTATGGTTCATTTTTGCGGAGAAACCGTAAAGCCTACGAAGCTTAGATTTGGAAGATTGGTAGATTGTAGAGGTCAGCAGAGATGTGCACAGTAAATGTAGATATGTTGGTAATTGTTTTATTAGAGTAAGCCTACATATGTTCCATTTCATTGAAACGTATTCTCATGTTTACATCAAATTGTACATATGTGCACAGCAAAATTGAAATATAATAGACATCTGTAGATGAAGCGGTAAGATAATCATTTGGAAAGATAATCATTTTGTAGTTTTAAAAGAACTGGGTTATAGGTTATGTTCTATTTTTAACAAATGCAAAGATTCACAGATGTACAATACTGTAGGCTCTATATTAGACCCAATTCACTTATTGAGCGAAAAAAACGACCACAGCGTGATGTGGCAAACTAAAAATGCCTGAAAATGCGAAAGTGATGTGGTGTGAAGGCCAATAAACGCATTGGTTTAGGTTAGTTATGTTTACTTTTGAAAATTTTCCAGATTATACCAAATGCATAAGTTTAAAAATACTGTACATGAGAATAAGGCTCAAAAGGTAAAATGTAAAGATGCCTTGTAAAGTGGCCAAAAACATGAAGGGAAACGAGTTCATAAAATATCGCTTCCTTTTTTTATTCAAATTATGACACGGAAAGTGGAAGTGAGAGTATATTTGAATTATTATTTTAATTTGTTTGTTTGTTTTTTGTTCACCACGAAAGTTCTGGATACAAAACAAAATTGAAAGCATTTTGGTACATCACGGGTTTTTTCTTTTACACGGGCAAGGAATTGGTTTTGTACAGTGAAGACATATTTTGCGTGTGCAGCATAAACACCAAGGTGATCCATGATCTCCCGACTGTTGTTTTGTATTATTTTTAAATTGTGGTGGACAACCTGCTGAAGGTTTCTGGTTTACAATAGTTGGATTACAAAAAACACATTGGGGTTGGGGTGCAGGGCACATTATACAGTAGCCATTTCTGTTGCATTTGTTGCATCGTGAATCGTCGCAGTTGGGAACTGGGTAATCACAATTGCACTGACTCGGACAACATCCATCGATTGTTTGCTTCTTGGTAGTGTATTGTACCAGTTTGTCGAACGTTTCCCACTCGTCTTTAGGTTTTCTGACAGTACCACAAACAGGACATTTCGGGCATGGATTAGCAGCAAGTGTCTTGTCAAGATCATCTTGCCATTTGTTTATTTTATTGTATTGATGTGCATTTGCCCAATGTTCACATTGATGTGCATTTCCACGATTGGTACATTGGTGTGATTGCGCACAATGGTGTGCAGTTGAACTATGGTCGCATTTGCACGGCGAGTTAGGTCTTTGCTTTCTTGTTAACTTACATGCTTCTTGTTGAGAACTTGATTTGCAGGCATCCAATTTGAAGGAAATCTAAGAGTTTAATATTGATTTTAATATTCTAGTCATAAAAAACTATTACATAGGGTGTATCTGAATGGTATGTACTAACTTTGAGAGTACGTTCCAAGGGCCTAAACAAGCAGAAAATGTCTAATGAACATGGGGTCGGAAACGCTCGCTTTTGAAGTAACGACGGTTCAAAGTTCGTCTTCAATGGCAATGGGAAAAATCGAGGCAATTTGACGTGATAACTTTACCAGCTATTTCAGACAAACTTCGAACCGTCATAACTTCAGAAGCAAGCGTTACGATATTCATACAACATTTTTTGTTTTCGCTCGAACGTATTCTCAAGATTTGTACAGACCATTCAAAACTCCCTATACATACCTACAAACACCCTATAGCTTGGTATACGTATAACAAAAGGAAGTGTTATATATAGTTATATATGTAAAACTCAGGTAAAGATTTTATGGACTGAATTATTTCATAAACGGTTTCGCTCTAACTATTGTGTTTAACAACTCTAATGTTCTATAGTTAAATTTAGTTATTTTGATTACTCTTACCATGTTGCCAATTTGGAGCTAAGAAGAACGTATAAACACATTACATTTGAAATTGAACCTGTCGTGTTTTGTACAAGAAGAATTCCATAATTACAAATTTTAACATAAAATCATGATAGGCCTATTGAAAAAAAACAATAACTTAAATATCGACCATTTTCCAAATTGGTAAGTTTAAAAAAAAAGAAAAGAAAAGAAAATTTAAAATTTAATTATTAAATTTTGTGTATTTATATTTGCTGTATATTGTTATAAATGATCGCGTAATTTTATATTGTTAAGGCTTATATTGTTAGCAATTATTTTTAAAGACTCTTGGGTAATGGTAAATTTGTAACTTCATAAAACAATGTGACACCTTAGCATTGTGAATTATGAAATAACAATGACGGTTGTTAAGCCTTTCATGTAATTCGACCAAAATCAAAGCGAATTCATTGTAAATAATTTGTTCTTAAGAGATACGAGCAGAAACTTGCTTGTCTCAAAGAGAACAGAACAGGGATCCATAACTTGTCAAGTTTAGTTCTTGATCGGTAGATGCACTCGAAGCCGTGCAGCTACCATTCATTGGTGCTGTGTATAGTTTTTTATCTATTTATTTAATGACTTATTTCTTTTAGTTTGCTTTTGTATGTGTCACTGATGAACAAATATAAAAATACTGTAACAGAATAATACGTGCATATGAGATGTACTAGTACTGATCCGCTTTCACTTCCGACGTCCCTTTGGCTGACTTTTGTATAGCTGCTCAGGATCATCTTTAGCGAGTGTCTAACAATAGTCAGCTAACAAGGAAGTGCACCGGTTTTCCTGATATGGTTTCTCCATCGTTGCAAAGTTTTACAAGGGAAGGTTCCGCCGACATGTAGCTTGCACCCAAAGGAGTGATATACATTTTCAAATACTCTGTCTTATAGTGAGTAAAAATCACCTAAAAGTTGCTTGCAGAAATCAAGTATTTGATGTCTGTCCTTGAAAAAATTTTAAATAAAAATTTACAAAGGATCTTTTTTTTTAATTTTTATTTAAAAGATTTACAAGGACACCTAAAACATAGTATACTTGATTTCTGCAAGCAAGTTTTAGGTGATTTTTGCTCACTACAGGACAGAGTATTTGAAAATATATATCACTCATCTGGGTGCGAGCTACATGTCGGAACTTTCCCTTGTTAGTGAAAAAGTTCACTATGCTCATCTCTACAGAGCAACAGTTGACAGGGAAAACATTTAAGTAGGAATGCAGAAAGTAGATCTTTAAGGACATATTGCAGTCAAGTTTGTGATACAAAAACAACATGCCCTCAACCAGCTCTCTCGATTTATTCTGTAGTTTGAAATAAGTTACCAAAAATTAACCTATTTACTCATCGTGGACTGATTCGTTTATACATATTTATTTCTATATCTCTTAAACAAGAGCCAATCTGAAATTTTTATTGTCATTTTCGTGTTCAGCACCTCGAAATTAATAAACATTAGCTATTTTTATCGCAAAAGCTTTTTCTGTGTTGTTCAATATTATTTAACACTGATCTAAATATGACGTGAGTTTAAACATTATTAAACTATTCTTTGATAAAGGGTTTCAATTACTCTATGTTATGATTCATTTATAAAATTTCACGTTTTTTGTTTTTGGTATGAATGTTTTTTTTTACTGATATTATGTTGCTTCGTTTTGAAGACCTTCTTAATTGTATTCTATACCATTGTCATGAAGAACAATTTGAATTCACAAAACAACACAGCTATTGGGTGAAAACAAACATCCTTTCGAGTAAATGTTTGTAGCATTTCAAGGATTAGCGGTTTTGAAACAACTCATTAAGAGGGGTTGTACAAAATGTCAATTAGCGGTTTCGTTTCTTTAGGTAAACTTTATTGATGGCCTAGTACACTGTTCTATAAAACTGCCTTAACGAAAATAATGGATTCGGTAAGAGAAAATGTCAGTGTCGGCTGGCCTGGGGCCAAAAGGGTCATGAGCTTGTGGGAAACCCTCTCTCCTATTGTTTTTTTCTTTCTATGGAAGAGCTCAAAGACTAGAACCATTGGCTTCTTAAGATGAGTCTAAAGGGTCTCGTCTATTGGAAGACGAATGGCGCAAAGGAAGCGACGTTTCTATCGATCGTGTATTGAGTTCAGATCACGAACGAAGGAAATGAAGAAGTCATTGCTTTGTGTTTGTGTTGTGTGCTGTGTTTCAACGTGTGGATAAGGTGTTTGTGCCTCAAATTGTAGCTGAGTTGGGAATGCGTGTATATGTATATATGTATATATTTACATATATATACAGGGTGAGGCAAAAATCTGGTCACAGGTAAATTTGGCGAGAATTTCAGCTGGACTCGCTAAATTTCACTGGTGGTATGAAAATTCTGATTGAACTATTGTCATGTATATCGGCAATGGGGTATTCGATGCAGTTGTCGGAAGTGGCCTTGGATGTCATTCTTAAGGCTATCCTATTATTGACTATTTTAATATCCGTTTTACACCAACATGTGATCTAGAAAGATGAAGTTATTCAACAAATAACTCACGAAACATCGAAAATCGACCTACAACAAATAATAGGTATAAAAAAAACGTTTTTGTGGCCCCACTTTCTTTTGTGGACATGTTTGTTGGATGGGGAAGCTTGCTTGAACATTTAGAACTGATTTATTTTTTTTCATTGGCATCGAGTTTTAGTTAGTATGGTATTGGTATATGATGCATTGTTGAGGCTGATGTTGGCGGTGTTATGGTAACCATAATGTTAGGAAATTGGCATGGTATTTGCATTATTGCATTTGCTATTGTTGTAATCCAAAAAAGGCTTCCCCAGTAGCACTCACTCCATCTTCATTCGTTCGTCCAACCTACTATTGTACTCATACACAAAGTGAAGTTAAGAAAAAGTGGGTAAAAACGGAAGTTAGTGGCACAACAAGTTCGGTATGCCAGGGTATCAAACTATGAACAGCTTTAAAAACATGATAATAGAGAAGTGAAAAACTTTTCATATAGGTTATTTTAAGCCACAGAATAATCCATATGATAATCGTATGTTAAGAAGACATGTATGCGAAAGGACTTCGTTTTTCTCTTTTTTTTTTTTTGGTCAGCTAGGCCATGTTCGTTCAAAAAATATCAGATATTTCACAATGTCAAATTTGGTATATAACTACGGAAAGTATATACTGTGAAGGTGACAGTAGCTAGTGCACAGGAGTGTACTGTTTTTTCTACAGATGCATTCCGGGAATTAAATTGTTACACCTCGTGTATATTTGCAGTTTGTGTGAATACAGTATGTATGTGTGGTAGGTATATATATATATGTACATACATTACATATATATATATATATATATATATATTAGGGTGGTCCTTAACTGTATGGTAAAAAATAAAAATTATATTTTTTTTCATCTCACCCCCCAAAAATGTTCCATTATGTAAAAAAACACTGCAGCTAAAATATCATGAATTTTCATTAATATTGAAAGGTCGCGCAACACACCTAAAGTATAGATATTTTTTATTTTATGGACATTCATTCGTTCATGTCTGAATGAAAATAAACTTCTTAATAATAACATATACCAATTACATTAATC
>JAQIWH010005807.1:0-13928 GCA_034695005.1 Cryptops parisi | reverse complement strand
TCTCATCGCATATTTTGAAATTTTTATTAGTATAAAGCGGATCGAAACACAATAATCTAACATTTTTGTCGACCTGCAAATACAGGATCCACACTTCTACAGTCTTAATATTAGTCTGTTTTAGGTGGTGAAACTGATGTTACATAATGGTTGATGTTAGACGTTCACTTAGAACAAACCAAACTTCTTTTTTAATTCTATAAATTTCTGTGAGTATCGACGAGTAATGGTAATGGCGAGTAATGCAAGTGATGGTGTCTTTTTTCTAAGGCTGTCTGTGCACTTCAACTACGTTCTCTCACGTTTCATTCAAGTTAACAATTTAGGACAAATTTGTTTTGTTCAGATTTGTAAATCAAAGCGATCATGTTACATCAGTTACACCTAAAACGAAAATTAATCGTGTTGTGGACTGTAGAAGTATGAATACATTGTTTGAGACACCCTGTAAGTATTTATAATATAAACACACAAAGTAATTGATCCGTCGAAAAAGATCACCCTTTTACCCCCCTCCCCCCCCACCCACCGAAACACTTCAAAACCCGCGCTACGCGCAGCTTTTTCATTTTCGTGTTCGATTTCTCCATCACCAAATCTCGAAATAGTACCTCTTTAATCAGACGTCGCTGCAGCTAGCTATCGAGATCCGCAGCCTCCGATTTTATATATATATATATAAATATAAATATATAGATATATATAAAATACTTTTCTTCCGTCTTGACGGTGGAAGGCCAAAGAAGCACGCGGTTTGTCAGCGATGGGAAGCGTTTCGCGCAACACCTCAACGCTAGCTGACAATAACGACAACAACAACAACGACGACGAAGACGACAAGAACAAGAACGACGAAGGTTTGTCGGCCATCGTCTTATCCGTCAACGGGACGGTCCTCATCACGGCTCTGGTGTTGGGGGTCACCGTCAACGGGGCTTTGGTGAGCGTGGTACGTCGCCACCGAAGACTTTGGACGCTGTCCAACGGACTTTTGGCCTGGGCTGCCGCGTGCAAAGTGGTGGTCCTCAGCGCGGGAGTGCCCTTGCATTTGGCAGCTATAGCGCTCCATCCGAATCGGTTGCCTCCGACGGCCTGCGAATTGCAATCGCTCATCAATTCCGTGGGTAATGTCGTGGGATGTGGGATTGTCACCAGCGTCGCTTATCTCAGATATACTGTCGTCTGCAAAGGTATGAACTCGTGCTGTCTCTGTGGTAAATTCTCGAAACTGTACACGCGTACGTAGCAAATATTTCTTTTCGACTTCATTACTTGATAATATAATAATATTTCATATCACTATTTGAAATATAACAAGCCAAATAAAAAATAGCCTGGTACTGTTCTTTTGAAATCAAAAATTTTAAAACAATTTTTAAACAAATACGTTTATATTTTTTGTTGTTAAGTAGTTTATTATGACCGATTTACAGCAATAAGCGTTCTTTCTCAGATAAACTATACGTTGTTAACTAGATAAAACTCGCAGTTATGACTGGTTACCCAGATGAACTATATGTAGTAAGTTATACACAATATATACAGAGTGTTTCATCTCAAATGTATCGGGGGAATTTACAAAAAATGCATAACAACAGTTTGTTACAGCATCTTTAAATTCGTATTTTAAATTAACCACGCAACAACTAAAATAACTTCACTGAATAGCATGGGTGAATTGCAGAGAAGCTGTTGTAGGGACACAGTGCTTTTAACTCTTTATTGTCGTATCAATTTTTATTTCGGTTGAACTGTTGGAAATAAATGATACAAAAATAGATGAAAGCACCCTGTATATTACTCAGTATTACTTTTTTATTATTTCATCTATACGAGTGTTTATATTTACAACAACTTGTCTTCGTGTCAGTCTGGCTGGTGTGTATGATGCAAAAAACAAAACAAAACAAACAGGTTAGACCAATGTTGACACTGACGTTGTTAGGAAGTGAATGTTAAGAAAGCAAAGAAAAATGGGTTTATTGTTTAAACTAACGTTGTTATGGTTATGTTATTAATCCAATTAGCAAGGAGTTTAGGAGGAAGAAATAACTCACAAAAATGGTGAAAAGCCAATGAGGGTAGCGAATGTGTGGGCGCTTTTCACGACACACTGTACATCTCCGTGAGAGTTTTGTGTACGTTACCATAACAACGCGAATGTAAACTAACTTTTAAAAGCAAAGTTGTTTTTTTTACACGGTGTAGTATAAATATACTACACAGTATAAAAAAATTTTTTTTTTACAATAAATTAAAAAAAACATACACTTTAAATCATTTTTTGAAACAGTATATGTATATCAAAGATATACATATACTATATAAATAAATGAATAAGTAAATATTTAATTATAAAAATGAAAACTATTTCGATCATCAAAAGATGTTCATTCAATTTTGTTCCACATTAATTCTAGTAATGAAGCCACGATTCCAAGAAGACGTTCTTTCCGAACAACATCCTATGGCATTCATTATAACCAATCAAAAGTCGAGAGGTTCATTAATAAAATTATATGTTAGAGTGATACGTTGGGTACTACATTGATTTCTATTAAGACATGAAAAACAAAACAGAACAAACATCACCATACTGTTTATACCAGAACTGAAACACTCGCGTCATTCCCCGCCCCTCTCGTTTATTTATACATTTTCACTTTTTCAATACGAAAATAAATCACACATCATAAATGTTCGTAAATTATTATTCCAGATATTAGAATGCTATGATGACGATAGTTTGTTTGTTTTTTTTACACAATTTAGACAATATAATATTTACACGTTTAAACTACTTCGTTAAGTAGTGGAATTAATATTAAGAATAGCCCAAGTCTTTACATCCCTTTATCTATTTTCATCTCTGTGGGAACGCATCATGGTCCGGAACGCGTTTCAATGCAGCGGTGACACCTAGCGGCATTTTAATAAAACAAAACTTTCAAAAATCCAAATCCTGTTTCAATTAAAAATGTGCATGGCACGGAGCTACTTCTAGTCTCTATAAAATATATATCTATATAAAATATGGTTTATCCATATTTTATAGATTTTTATTATTGTATTTTTATTGTTCGACGCGTTTATCACAAAATACAAATACAAAAACAAAAAGGTTGAAAAAAAATTGGACTTAAAAAAAAATTATCGATGTTTCACGAATTATAAATGTTTTATGGTACATCGATCTTTTGCGGATTATCAATGGATTCATGGTTCATCGTTTGTTTGTTTTTTACGAATTATACATGTTTTATGGTGTGACGGTTTTGCGGATTATCGATGTATTATCGATGTTTTATTGTGTGTGTATCGGCTTTGCCAATGTTTTATGATTTATCGATTTTCACAGATCATAGGTGTTTTATGGTTCATCGATTTTTTAACGGAATATCAATGTCATAGTGATTATCGATATTTTACGGATTTTCCTTTACAATATACCGTACTATTATAGTACATTTTGTGAAATCGATTTGTAACACACGTTTATCGATTTTACGGTTTTTTCCGGGTCATAAAATCTTTTTCCGGTTTAACGGGGTTTTATAATTTTTTTCCGTATTATGGAAAATTTTCACGGGTCGATTTCACTTTTAATAACAAAACGTAAAATGTAATTTCATTCTCGAGTCCTCGTTTAACAACAATAACAGCTGTCAAGATCGATTCGATATTTACAAAACAAAATAACGTTTTCCGGTTCAATTTCACCAAAACAACATCGTTATCAATTTTGTTTGTATACCGGTATATATCATTTTAAAAAATACAATAGTTGCTTTATATTCTATCATAACATATAATATTGCTTGATATATTATTTCCGTTCTTAGAAAACGTTTGCACATCGTGTTGTTAAGGGTGAAAAAGTGTGGGAAAAAGTGGTACTTACGAGTTTGCGTGATAAACACGCTTGGGGCGCTGAAAGTTGAAGTTAGATGAAACCATGACATATTTATACTACGATATAAATTGTCATGATGAAACAAACAAGAAATGTATCAATATTATGATTAATGATAAATTAGTAAGTGTTTAACTACTGGTATACACCACTTTACCCATCCACTACTTTAGGTAAGTTCGTCAGTTACAAAGAACTGAAAAGTCACGGTTAACCACTAGCGCTACAAGCGGAATTACCATGCAAATTTGAAGATTACGTTACAGCTGTTCACGAAATGCTCGACTTACGAAACCCAAAATTTTTTTGCGTGTGACATGTGACCTTTATAGAGTCAACACATTATATGCTAAAAAAAAATTCATTAAAATTGAAGTCAATTATAAACTTCAGCACAATTTCTCGTTCTTTACATTAAGTTTGAACCCCCAAGGGAAATTTGAGTTCTGTGTAACAAAATTTTTTTATCTTTTCTAATCTTTTTATACTTTTTATATTAGCTTCATTTGTGAGTGAGTTTGTGAGCGAGTGAACTGAGAATTGAACGTATACTACCATCTACAGTCGTTCATAAGAGTAAAATTGTATAGTTAAATATACCAGAAAACGCATAAACCAAAATGTTCGGTTAAAAATCAAAAACCGCTTAAGTCCAATGTAAAAATAAAAAATCGCATATTTATATATAAAATAAATAAATCGAAACTTTCAGAAATAAAACACGGATTGACTCAAAACTCGCACAAATGAAATATCGAAATAACGATCGCATAAATTTAAATTAGCATAAATCAAAACGTGCAGGAATTTTAAAAAATAAAATCACTCAAAACACGCATAAATTGAATATACTCAAAGATTGCATAAATTTTTAATTCGCATAAATCGCATTCTTTGTATTATGTATCTACATACAGTATATCTGTATATTACAGCATTATAGAGAGTAGTAGCCATTTTTAATGTACCGGTATTTGTTTCTCCTATTTTTTCCACACCAAAATAAACTCAAAAAACGAACCCTTATTATTATGATAACATAAAAGAATGTCTTAATTTCGTGTATAATATGGATTTCGTAGATTTTTCGATAATTTTGTTTTTTTTCAAGATAACCCCCATTTTCTCATAAAACCAACGACATGGTGTCGATTAAAAAGATTGATTTCCTATTAAAACGCAAGGAAGTGTTAACGTTGTAGGCTCGTTTAATTATGGAACAACCTGACACTCTCCGGGTTCGAATTGATCCAATTAAAAACGGTGAGAAAAGGTTCTCTTCTTTAAAAAACACCTAACACTTTTGTTAACGTTATGTCGATAAAATAATCGTAAAACAAAAACGGTTTAAACGTTCGGATTACAAATCCTTCGAACGTTTCGCGTGGAATTCCAAATTTGGCGTTGTTTCTAATTGGAAATTCCAATGTTGTGTATCGAAATTGAATGACATTTAATCGAAACATCACTAAAAGCCTCCTGTGTCACACGCCACGTTTTTGATGTGGCAAGTAAAGCAATTTGTCAATCACTGCGATGTCAGATTCTTTCCCACTCACACGTTTTCGAACATGTTTCGCGCAGTTTTACATAAAACTATAAACCTTATTTTGAGACAAAAATTTCACGGTAGTTTATATCTTAGTGTAATAGATGGCATTACTTTCTCCATAGATAATATTTTAATCCATAGATGGTAAAATTAATAATAATGGTAAAACTAAGTTATAATTAAGTGTAACTAAAGTATAACGAAGTTATAACTCCATAGTAACACGTTACTGGTGGATCCATAATAGTGAACATTATTTTATTATATAAAGTACTAGTAAAAAAACCATCATTCGATGGGATTACGACTTAACAAATAGTCATTTTTATCACGAAAACGCGGTTCTAAATGTGTTATAACTCGTTGTCATGGAAACGGTGCATAAGTGCGGCGGAATGTGCGTTGCAATTTTCTGCACAGCCAATCGGTGTACAGGTAGCAACAACCAACGCTACTCAGCCAATCCCTAAGCGTGTTTTTACGTGTTGTTATGCAACATTCAGGCTTCAACCTCAGTCTAGGCTTTTATAGATATTTGATTGACGCATCTAAACGTTCAGAAAGGGGTACAATGTGTAAAAAAGTCGAAAAGTCATGACGTGTCTACAGCAATTTTAATTCATGTACCCTCTTATTTAATATTGAACCTTAGCCTTCTCTACTGCGGTTTTGGTAACCGCGGTACTCTGCAGAAACGCGACTTTCATAGATAACGAGGGATTACTGTACCCATGGTGACTTCAAATTACTAGAAACCAGAACAGCTGGTTTACTGGGATGTTGAGTAATAGGGTTTCGGTGTTTAAAACTTCCAGTGAAATTAGAAGATTAACAATTAGACACAAAGTTGTAAACTTCAAAGCAACGTGTTCTAACTAAAGTAGCATCCGACTATTATAAGTGAATCGCAGCACAAATTCATACTTAATGAAATACGATATACACTATCGTAGTTTTAGATCAACGTCGATTAAACCAGAGGTTTTAAATCACCACTAACCCTACTGGTTTTCGTAACGATTTTGATGTTCCACAGATAAAGTTAATCGGAAACCACAGTCGCCCATATATCATCTTCCGTTACTTGCTATTTCGTTTGCAGATGGGATTACGAGATTACGTAATTAAAATTTAATGGCGTTAATTTTTCATATTTTTCACTACTAGCGGTGAAATACATGGTAATTTTTAAGTATGAGTGACACACTAATCTGTTTTGCGCTAATTACTCCATAAATTTCGGTTGCAAAGTATTGGCCCAAAAATACCAAAAAAAGATCATACATTTTGCAAAGAACTTGGTTATATCATGACATGACTATATGTTTAGCCATGGTTAAATGTGCAATATCCTTACATTCTAAGCTTTAAGAATAAATTAATTTGGTTTTCTATTCATTCCCATGATTTTGTATAGTGCTTTATTGGCACTCGAGTCGTTGAAAATCATGTTAAGAATGAATTAACAATGAACTAACAAATAGTTATTAAGCTGTATAGTTAATAGGAAGTGATTTAATCGACTAGTACTAGTGAAAAGTCCATCATTAATAAAAATATATTCATCACGAATAGAGAGAGAGAGAGAGAGATAAATAAACGCTGTTCTAAATATGTTATTATTACTCGTTGTCAAGGAAACGGTGGATGAGAGCATTGGTATTTGCTGCACAGCCAATCGTTGTACAGGTAATAGGAACAACCATGCTGCTCAGCTAGTCCCGAAACGTGTTTTACTTGTTGCTATGCGATATTTGGCTTCAACCCCAGTCTATGCTTTTACAGATAAAGTTGAAAAATTTTTAAACTCTTTGGTCTCGTGCAGAGATTTTTTTTTTTACCCTTCCACGTTTGCTTCCCTCCAAGAGGAGTCATCAAGTAAGAAAGAAATAAAGATAGGAAAAAAAGTTTTGAGGAAGACAGAGATGAGCTATTTATAAATACTTGACAAAGCCTCTAGGTGGGAAGCGAAACGTCGTGGTAGAGTTTTGAAAAGACTTACCAGTTTAATAAAGTCAAAATTAATTTCTCTTATTAATCAAATAAACTTTTTCTTTTGTAAAACATCTTTAACAAGCTAGTAGGAGATTATGCTTTTAATCATTACATATTATACTAAAGTTTAGTGGTAATATGTAGTTACGGTACTAACCTTACTTTCATCCATTTCGACAGGTAACAGTTGCCTTCTTCGTCGACGTCGACTCCTGCAATGGATCTCGCCCTCCTGCGTCTATTGCCTGCTCATCGTGTGTTTGGAGTACTTCCTCATGCCGTCCGATCTCCTGTGTCTGTCCAGACGTCCACCATCTTTCGACTCAACCAACGCCGCCGTCTTGGTCACCGAATGGCTCATCCGTCTTTTCCTCACCTGCCAAGTCCTTCTGGTCATCTATTCGTACGCTCGCATCGCCGTCACGCTCCGCAAACACGAACGACGACGCAGCGGTCGAACCAACAAATCGTCCTTGACCAAACACCGTTTGCGAAAGGACATCATCACCACCATGTCCGGCATCTGTCACGTCATGGTGTGTTTGGCCACCTACTTGCCACTGGTTCTAGTCCCACTCGCCTACCTGCTTCTGGACGACGATTCTTGGGCGACGTTCGTGTCCCTGGCGCTGTCGTTCAACTACTTGTTTCTAGCCCTGGCCGACCCGATACTCTACTTGATCGTCTGCAAAACGTTACGAAAAGAACTCATCAACGTGCTGGTCTGCTTGCGACAAAATGAAAGCAAAGGATCTTCCAGTCCACCGTCCGATTACATTATGAAAGTGAAATTCATCAACGTTCCCATTGAAAATCGACAATCCAATTGAAAAATGTCGGTTCTTCGGACATTACTTCAAACAACTTGAATACGATGCCTAGTATACTGCCTTTCATGTCATATAGTATGAAGATGAAAACTACTCAACATTGAGAAATACCATAGAAAGTGAGAAGCTTTCGGGCAATATATAGTAATGATAAGTCATATTTTTTTCTGGTGAGAACTTCCATAGAGTACCATACTGATGAACGAAGTTACTCTCTAAATTATGCTGCCATTTTCTGCAAAATCCAGGAAGTGACAACAAGCTAGAAACAGTACTGATGGACAGTTTGATGTAAACATGTTATTTTTTTGAAAAAATTGTGGTTTATCATTATATTGCGCAGAGCCCTTTAATTAATATTAAAAAAAAATCCTCGCTCCAGCCTGAGATCGAATTGGGCACCCCTCATATACTGCAGTACATACGCCGAGATGCTCTACCATCAGAACTAACTGACGAGAGAGTGCTTAAATGACATCACTTTTGGGGTGGAGTGCGCAACGTTCGTCTATTCGAATTTAATCCAATGGAATGGGGTGTTACCACGATTTAAAACTATCTTTCATTAATACTTATGGAAGTTATGGGGGTTAAGAACTTACAAAAAACTCCCTCTGTCCAAAACTATGGTTTACATTTTCATGTCCAAACTTTCCTGTTACGACAGTTTCATGGAAATAATAAGTTTTTAAATCTGCTTACAGTAATCGTGACTTACAGTAGTCTACTCTTTCTCGTATGTAAGTCAATAGGTGCAACTTGGATTTGTTTGTTTTCTGAGACAGTGTCGTGTCACGTCAAAATGCGTGACGAATTTTAAAACATGACACTCGTTGTGACGACTGCAAATAATGAACCTATGGCTTCAGAAAATTATGCTTCACATAGTAGAGACAATAAATCAAAATAGCTGACAGCTAAAAAAAAGCGAATATTACAGCTATTGCTACAACGAATGCTCGGCAACCAACTTTAGCCGCAAATTAGGATCACCTTCACCATGAAGGATGCTTACCTGTATCCATTATGTGTAGCCATGATACACGTGATACAGCACAACAATAAAGTTTACGTTAATAATCGTCTAAATACATTTGTACAGTTTCATTAAGTTGAAAAACTTAGTCTAACCTGTAAAAAAAAATTATGTACAGGTAGAATCTCACTAATCCGGAAAACTTGGGACCAAAAATTTGCGGGTTTTTACGAACCAGTGGAGCTTAAGGAAAATTGGCAAAATAAACTGTAAATTTAACAATTATGAACCAAAGTACTCACCGTAAATTTTACTGTAAATGCCAATTTCCGAACCATCAAAGCTGATGTCGGATTAGTAAATTCCGGATCAGTGAGATGCAACCTGTATAAGTGAAAAATGTAAACCATAATTTTGGACAGAGGGAATGGCCATAGTGATTCTTTCACCATATAGATAAACAACAATCTTCTTGTATAAAATAGTTTTCTTTAAAGAGACAATGTCATTTTCTCCCCCCCCCCCAAAAAAAAAACTATTTTCTGATTGGAAATTCAAAGTTTATCATCCACTTCAACTTCCGGGTATCCATAAAGTTAAGTTTTCCTACTGTAATGTATATCTCTATTATTGTTAAAAAAAAAAAATTAAATCTTACTGTACGTATATCTTATTCAATTCTATAGACAACTATCCAAATATATTGCGATCTAAAATCTATATGTACAGTATACAATAAGTTATACAGTACTTTTACCACAAAATCTGATGGACAAAAATCGGAGAAAAATCGGTGTGAAAATCCTGCCAACTTTTTCGATGTTTCTTTCAAATTTAATGTAATCAGGTTGATGCAAAAAAATAACGACCGTCTTTATTAGTGCTCTTCGAAACGTATAAAACGGTCGTTAATTTTGCATCACTCTAATAAATAATACACAGGGTGGCCAGAAAATAAATAATATACAATTTTTTATGTGTTGCAATAGGAAATTGTATAATTTTCTTTTTTTGTGTGGACACCCTGTAAGTTATCTGATATTTCGAATTTTTTGTGCCAACTGTAATGTATGTATAATTCGATTTTGGAATTTTCGATTACCTCATGTATAAAGTATATTAAGTTTTTTATTGAGCCTGTAACTCGTCTATTTGAAGATTGAGGCATCTCCTATATTATGCGAAGTAGCACATTCACTACAATTTCAAAAAAAGTCGATAAGGAGACAAAATAAATCTCAACCCTCTCAATTATTAAAATATTAATTACTGTTGTTTAAATTAATCACACTTACGTACAAGTGTCATGAAGTATATTCTGAGAAAAATAATATATGAAAAAATAAAAATTTTATTTAATGTGTCCTTTGTTTATAGAATCTTGAAATTAATCTTGAAATTAATGTTTTGCTTCGTTATAAATTTCTTAATTTTCAAGTAGGCCTACACTAAAAAAAAAAACTTGATTATCCGAATCGCGATAATCCGAAATTCCAGGTTTATCTCAAATCAGGTAAAAATATGTCATCTTAATAAGAATAGGCCAAGTCTATGTGTGTGTGTGACATAACAACAGTAAAGAACGCCCTCAAGACGTTGTACTATTTGCCACTAGATGGAAATGGTTGGTTTCACTTGAATCTAAAATCTGTATTATCAAGATTACTTCTATAGAAGTATAGAAGTAATCTTGGTATTATTTCTATCTCAGAGCTCCTATCTCATGCTCCCGTGCTAGAGCACGGGTCTACTTCTAGTTTCAATATAAAAATTGATATATTATCAAAAAAAATCAATGACATAGCTATGGATGACTTATCAACGATTGTAAGTTAATACTGTACATACATATTGTTCATTAAATGTTCACGTATTTTAACTTGTACACTTGTTTAACTTGTGCACTTGACTTTGTTGACTTGTTAAAATATCAAACCGGGCATATACATTGAATTTCAGGATTATTCGAATTTTCGTTTAGCCGAAATAAGCTTAGTGCTATCACATTCGGATAATCGAGTATGTAGTGTATATTAAAAAAAATGGAGTACGAAATAAACAATGTCATTTGAATACATATTAGTGGACAGCAAATCTCAATGAAACGTAACGTTTGGCAATAAAGTTCTGAACTTTTTCGTTGTTTGTTTTAGCAGCCAAAAAAAACACAACACTGTTTGACATCAGGTCCATAAAACAAGCATTAAACGAATGGAAGATAATGTAAACATAGCATTCAATAAAATTATGGAAGTTCAAGTTCTGAAATCAATACCAAAGAAAATTGAACAATTACATTCTACATGAAAAGAACTAATTTTTTAAAATAAAATATTAAACAAGAATATTCCAATTTCAAGATTCATTTGTATACACACTATACATATTTAAAAATAAATAGTAATGAGGAAAATTCCTTGTTGACTATCATAGCATTTGGATGTCACTTCTTTATTTTCTCATCCAACGTGTATCCTATCTTTAAAAGTTAGATATGTATTCTTTGATGCAGATTTAAGACGGGGAACATGTGTGAAGTTTTTCACCCGTGTGAATTCTTTGAATTTTTAGAACATTTGTAATTGTAAGTTTTTCACCTGTGTGAATTTTTTGATGCAAATTTAAGACAAAGGTTTTCCACCTGTGTGAATTCTTGGATGCAGTTTTGGAACAGGAAACATTTGCTAAGGTTTTTCTCCTGTGTGAATTTCTCAAATGTTTAGGACAGAACATTTGAAAAGTTTTTCACCTGTGTGAATTCTTTTTAGAACGTAAATTTTATAAGATTTTTCACTTGTGTGAATTCTTTGATATATTTTAGAACAGGAAACATTTATAAGATTGTTTTTTCACCTGTGTGAATTCTTCTTTGATGCATTTTTAGGACCAATATTTGTAAGGTTTTCACCTGTGTGGATTCTTAATGCATAGGTTAACTAATTTATAATAAAAATTTGGTGCTGTGCAGGTTATTTTTTTCATAACAATCTTCGAGATCAAAGAGAGTAAGAAACCGCACGAACTTTATTGGTAAAGATTTAAAAACCGCACGATATTTTTTGTTCATCCAATTAATTATTTTATTAAACAAATCGTACATGATTGAGTACCCAAAAACGTTCGTGCGGATTTCAAGTAATTGAACCAATGAAGTTCGTGCGGTTTTTAATTTTCTCACAGTTCACAACACAACAGCACAACCAGCTGTTTGTAGAAACATAAAACGCACATATTAATAATTTTATTATTAATATTATTGGCGAAATAATATTAATCAGGTATAAGTCTATTTCGTGCGCTTATTAATCAGGGATGGTTTATTTTATGCGCTTATTAATCAGGTATAGGTCTATTTTGTGCGCTTATTAATCAAGAGTGGTTTATTTTGTGCGCTTATTAATCATGTATAGGTCTATACGGTGCGCCTATTGATAAGGTCCACATGGTGCACTATAAATCAACTTTTTTTCTTCATATTGTTTGTCTGTTTGTGCGTGCATAACGCAAAAACGAAAGGACTGACATCCACGAAATTTGATACCCTAGTTTGACTAAATTAGAGAAAGGTTATAAGCTATAGATCATATAAATATCTTCATTAGAAAGCTCACAAATGCGTTCTTCGTAAACCCCCACCCCCAAATAAGATTGTTGATAATTCCCAAATTGCATTGCCATTGTACTATTATTGCAATAATATCTAAATACAATCTCATGTACGCTTTATCATGATTGTGATATGCAATAATAAAATAAATCATAACAAAATATAATCATACATATAATCAATTAAAAAGACAAACAAATTCCATACTTACATCGTAAATGATATATGATCTTGTCACCAAGAAATGTAGTTGACAGGGTCATGGTGTCTAAAGCAGTTGATGAAGCGTTGTTTGTCGCATCTGTAAAGTACCATTGTAAACATAAGTAACCCAACGTTGTGTAATGTAAATAATACAACAAAAATAGTATGTATGTTTAAGTTATAACTTCAATTATTTCATAGTTTTTAATCTTGCTGTACAGTGTGAATTTATTTTTTTCTTGTTAAAGTTATCCAATATACGCACATGAAACACATAAAATATTTTACACTACTACACTGTTATATAATTATTATACATATGTACTGTATTATATTATTATGCATATATGATATATACTATATACATACTGCAACCCATACATTACATAGTCTGTAATGTATATTATAATATGTATAATATTATTGTATAATAGTATGTACTGTATTATATAATACAATATATCATTATGTTATTTATATTTATATGCTACCAGTAATGTATAAAATCCACACATTTTATACAATACCTACTACCATTTTTGGCAATGAATGAAATGACATCTTGTTTAAGTTAGTTAAATTTGGTTTAAATTAGTCATCAATTAATTTCTCTAAAAAACATTAAGTTTAAATCTAATTTAAACTCTTGTCTGTCTTAACTAATCCAATGCTAATTTCATACTTTGCCAATAGAGACTGTATGCAATTCCTGGATCATATACAATGTCTGTAACATATACACAAATAAATCGCATCTTTGTAACTATATAATCCCGTATACACAATTAATATATTTATTAATTTAAAAATATTTTATATCATTTATATATTTACACAATGTACTGAAACTT
>JAQIWH010005806.1:0-13929 GCA_034695005.1 Cryptops parisi | reverse complement strand
TTGGAAAGTGACCTACTGTAAACCGAAAACCTCGGTTTTTCAGTCACGGTTTTCGGTTCCGGTTTTTCCCCAAAAAAACCGTGGTTTTACGGTTCGAATATATTCGAACCAGAAACCCTAGTGATGAGTCATAAATCATTTCAATCAGCTCGATCAACAATTATACATAGTTATCAGGTAATTTAGAGATGACCTCATAGACCATAAATTCATGTGGGTAACTGTGAGTACGATTCAATGACTTTAAAACAAATTTAAATTTGTCAATGGAAATAGAAAGTTTTTTCTTATCCGAAACCAAACCGAGAAGTTCAAAATTCATATCTCCAGAACCACATGAAAAGGGATCATCGCACCAGTTGAAGAATTTTATATACTTGTCCTCAGACATTTGATGTCTAATGTTACTCCTATTAATTGAAATCACAGACCATAAAAGAGAAACATTTTTAGTTGACCCTAAGCATTTTCTTTTTGCATTCTTAACTGCTGTTTTGTAGACTTTGTTTGCCTCTCGACTTACAGGTTTACTTTTAACCGTGGGATCATTCTGCCATACCCAATAAGCTGCATTATTTGCCTTAAACTTGTCTTTTATGTCCAAATTCCACCATCTTTTACTCTTATTAAAACTTTGACTCTTGCAAGGATGGGCCACCAGATCGCAGTTTTTAAGCACTTCATATAGGCTATTCTTAATATTACTAAAAAAAAGCGTCTACGTCAACTACATTTGCTTCCAAAACACAATTTGGTTTATGGAGATGGTTAAATATGTCTGGCCATCAATTCAAAATATTCTAGAATATTCAAAATAATAATTCTGTCTTATACTACTTCCCTGAGCGATTGAGGATTGTACACTTTCAACCATTATAAAATGCAAGATTAACATGAGATGATCGCACCCATAAAGTGTTTTTGACAGTAATTTTTTTTTTGTAAAAAAGGAGGACAAAAAAATCTGGTCAATTATCGTGGCTGTCTTTTCCGTAATCCTAGTTGGAATAGTAACTACGGGTTTACAGTCCAAACTTTCAAACGTTGAGGTTATGGTGATGGCACTAAGACTATTTGAGTTAAAATCAATATTAAAATCCCTTGCCACTATCAGAGGCATACCAAGTTGTAACTGGTCAACAATAATATTGTTCAAAAACACAACATTAACATGGCTTGGTCTGTAGCACCCTATCACGCAGAATTGCTGGCACTTTTTTGGAGTCACTTTTATGCACAAAGATTCTATTCCATCAATTGTCCTAGTCTGAAGCAAGACTGATTATATAATATTTAAAACATAAATTAAAACACCACCGCTCCTTTGAGGACGGTTTGCCCTATAACACAAATAACCTAAAATATTAACATCATCGGTAGAAGTATTTTCCGACAACCAATTCTCTGTTATGACAATAAACTGAGGTTTCTCCTCTTCAACCAAAGAACTATCTTGTCAAATTTTTGAACCATCGATAAAAATATCACCAACTGTATAAAAATACAGTACTTGTAAATACAGTACTCGTAGCCTAAATCAAGTTCCCTTTACAGGTTTTAGCAACTAACAAACCCATTGTTTAACAGTTAATTGGCTAATGAACTTGTAGGTACAGTATATTGATACATTGTAGGCTACATGTAAGCTAAGCTAACGAAAATGTTTTTTGTTTATAATAAAAATAACTATATAAATATTTTAAAAATAATACATTTTCAAACACTGTACATAAAATTTCTAGACATCGGATGTCACCTCTCTGATGGTGACACCCGGTGCGGTCCACACCCCCCTAGGAATGCCACTGCAGGGCTGCATGGTATGTGGGACAAAGTTTGCAATCCATATGTTGACAAAAGTTCCCATACCACCACTGTCGTGACAAGGTGCATTGTTATGGAGCCAATCACTCCTGCTTCCAACAACTTGACAATTTTGACAAATATTTTTTGTCTCAACATTGTCTTTGAAATTCACGGTAATTTGAGTATTGTCTATAGCCAATCTCAGTCTACCCAACTTTGATCTGTTTCGAAAGTTAAAAAATTAGCTCTATGACATATGCTACAGATCGCTGGAGAAGCTATCATTGGCTGCGACTTGAGTAATCCGACATCTCAACAAAGATGACATACTATCGGGCATCCAGGATCTCCCGCACCATAGACGAGCAATCATTAGGAACAGACAGGATTGCATTGAAAGACAATAATAAAAATTTTCTCCAGTACTTCATACTTTTATAAAAAATGGCTAGTGTGCAGAACTTTTGGTATGACTCTTGTATCATGTAGAACAGGGGTGCCTAACCCATGGCCCGCAGGCCATTTGTGGCCTCTGAGCTCTCAATTGTGGCCCGCGAACGCTCGATAAAAATATTTTCATGTCGAAAATTTTTAAAAATCACATTATACTGCAGTTCATGAAACGACATCGCAATTGATTTGGAGTGTTTTCACTCAACAAATTTTCCTAAGGTGTTTGTTGTTGAATTCAAATCTAAAAGTAGTACTGTATATGAGAATTATCTACTACTATTTAATTAACTACTATTGCATGGCCCATGACGTATACAAAATTTTCACAGTGGCCCGCGACTGACAAAAGGTTCAGCACCCCTGAGGTAGAATAAACACTGGAAAGATGAACTTTCAGTTAGCAGTAAACCAACAACCATACTCCTATGCATCCAAAAAATAATTTCATTATATATTGGCCTACAGTATTTCATTCATTCACCCTATTACTTAGACATCCATATAGTTTTTAGTCAAACTCATTGTTTCCATTTTGCTTCTAAAATTTCTGCATATTATATTTACAGTAAAAATAAATAGTTTTTTCCATGTTCGATTATTGTTTTCTATTTCGACATTGGTCAGAATTGTATCATTTTGTAAGCTTTTTTTATTATCACTATAATTTGTTTGGTTAGTGGTTTATTTGATTAGTAATGGGCAGATGAGGGACACGGTCTGTTTGGTTTAATTTTTTTAAATGTGCATTGTGTTGCCTATTAATTGTTTTCTTTTTCTGGCGCTATGATATGTTGGATGGCCTATGCTTGAGCAAAGGTTGTCCATGAAGGTCAGTTGTTTTTCTAGCAACACGTATTATTCGGCCATTAGGGATGGCAAATACCTATTATGAACTAACATATATTACTTATATGAGCGGACTGACGTTTTACTGACGTTATTTCATGTTAAAAATGAAACAAATTTAACATTTTGATATATTTTGCTGTTGATAAATAATATGGAGTAAAAAAAACTAGCCGACGGCCCTCTAGCTGATGGCCCACCGGGAAACTCTCAGCTTCCCACCAGCCCAGTCCTTCCCTGAGCTCATCTGCATTATTCCCTAACAAAGCTGTAGATGTCCGAGTTTAAGTTAAACATTTACTGTCCACTGCCCACTGTTGTGCTTGCTCGTGGATTAAGAATAGGCCTATACTGTTTATTTCAGTGAGGATAACAGTAAAAAGTATTACAGTTCTTTAGGTGAAGTTGTCATAAATAAAACTTTGAATTTTTGCAGGATGAAAAACTAAGTGGCATGTTCTCAACAAAACTTTATACTGAGTTTCTTACAAGAAGCAACCTAAAATTGCCCCATGTATGTATATTTTGTATGCATATGTTCATAATTTCATTTCACCAATTTTACATTTTTTCTGATTATAGGCATTGAGAAATGTTCGGTAAGCTACAACTTCTTCAAGAAGATTACATGGTACAGCATTCTGACATAAAATGATTCATTTATTCTTTGAATTCTATTTGTTTTCCAGATTTTAAAACAAGAAACTGCATTAACAGAATCAAACAGTGAAAGATTTTTTTAGATTAAAAATCTGATTCTAAACTGTTTTCATGCTTTTTATGCTGGTTTTGAAAAATAATACGAAAACTATTTTATTTAGTTACACGAACCAATGATCTAAACAGGTTTTCTGACACAGCTGAAAAATACCCTAGCTTGCTTTTGAAAAACATGTGTATCTAATGTTTGCAGAAAATTCACCTCAGCAGCGGCTTATAGTCATTGTTGCGATCAAATCAAAATGGCGTAGCACATGGGTGGTGAAGTAGAGAAAAACACTTGTTACACATAACCTATCACATGTTGACAATAGAGGGGAGTGAATTCGAATAACTTTATCATATTTTGGGAAAAAGGTCCGATGCCTGGTGGAAGGAGAAGCTGTTGGAGAAGGTTACATACGATTTGAAAGGCTGAGCTGCTGAGAGATAACACTTTGATTTTGTGGTGATTAACTAGCAAGCATTAACATGAACATCATACAGACACAACTATCTTAGCTCTCATGGCCAAATTAAGCAATCAAACAATTTAAAAGTTTTAACTTGATTAATCACAATCACACACTACTGCCACCCCAGTAAGAGCTATTTGGAACTATACTCAACAAAAGGTAACTTAAATCAACATTGACTTACGAACTTTGCTGTTCGTACGTTGCTTCGGAATTTGTACCATTCCCCGAGCATCTTCTAGTGCAAAAAAACAGAAAAGAGGAAGACAAACGGGGTTATCTGCAGTGTTGCCACCTTTTCAAAAGGGTTCACCTGGACAAAATATCGATGTTTTGGACAAATTAAATTATAATCTTATTTTTAACGATATTGCATAGTTGTCATCTTTAGTTTAATAGGATTTTTTTAAATTGGCTTAAGTCCTTCGAGGCAAATTCTCATAAAACACAAAAAAATGAAACACAGACGGATGTGATCTTTATGATAGGGAGTTTTTTTGTTTTCTCGTCTAAAATAATGTTGTTCAAGGTTCAGAACTTAAAATTTGAATCTTCAAGAATGAAACATCTTTGACAAAATATCAAGGAAACATTTATTATTCAAGTAATGAAACAATATAAAAGCTAAGTGTCTCTCTCTCCCCCCTCCACACCCTCTTTTCCCTCTTCCACATCTCCCCCTACTCATCACCTTCTTCATTTTGGAGGCCCCATTGCCTCTCTCTCCCTCCTGTTTCCTCAATCAGTACTTCGCCAACTTCTCGGAGCGGAACTAAGCGATCCCTGGACAGGCACTTCAAATTTTAGCACCTTTCTCCTGCCTGGTTACCAACTCTTCCAACAGGACATTCCTTCCACCCTTTCCCATGGATCGGTTCTAACGGCAGTTTGCCAGGAATTCGCCGCAACTTCTGTTAGCCTTTCCATCCAGCTGAAAGCTGTCGCAGTTACCTGCTATCTTCAGTGGCAGGGCAGGTCACGCCTTGCTCTTTGTATCTCCCGCCTGACCATCATTCTCTTCACTGCAAACTTGACGACCTCCTTGATGAACTGTTGACTCCACTCATCATCCTTGGTGACTTTAAGGCCCATCATACCACCTGGGGTTCTGCCTATATTTCCATCCACAGCACTGCGGGTGAGAGTCAGGTGTCGAACCTTGATGTCTACATCTTGAACGATGGCTCTGCCACTCATCTGTGTTGCTTAAAGCACTTGGGAGTGCTATTGATCTCACCATTTGCAGCCCTGCCATTATTCCCCTTGTTTCCTGGTCTATTCACCCAGACCTGTGTGGCAGCGACCACCACCCCAACCTAACCCTCCATCATGGCAGTTGGTTTCCCTGTCTCCCCAGTACTGGATCCTTTGGAATGCTGACTGGGGCTTCACAAGAATCGGTAAGCAAGATGACCCCTCCCCCTCTGCACTTCCTGACGTGTTTATTGCCTATCACTAGTTCCTTCCTCTCTGCTGCTCATACCTCCATCCCTCTCTCCTGCTCGCCATTCTGTCTCGTGGTGGACTGACAAGATTGCTACAGCAATCTGTTAATGTAAGGCAACCCTTCAAACGTCGTCTATCTTTGGTTAATTTTACTATTTTTCACGCCCACGAGCATGAGCCCACCCTCTGGTTATGTCAACTAAATAGATCGTGGCCAAACCGCGGCTCTTTAACCTTTAATATGCAGCTCGGTTAACTCTCATCAAAGTTAATATTAAAAGAAAATAAGAAAAAAATTTAAAATGATGGAAAGTAGGGGATTAAAGAAATTTCGTGCCAATAAAATGATTTGTATGTTACAATAAAAACGTGTGTGTAAATTTTGTTTATGTAATGTGGCTCTCGAACATTTGAAGTTTTTCTATGTGGCTCTTACATTAGGCAAGTTTGGCCACCCCTGGTATACAAAATTAATGTTAGGGTTTCTAACAAATTGAAACAATGCAAAATTTTTGTGTTTCAAGTTAAAATTTAAAAACTTTATTCAGTCCAAAATTGCAATTGAGATATTGTATATTAGCCTATTTACATAGTGTATCCTGCTTACAGTTGTGATCCTGTTTCTGCTGTTGCTGGTATGTTGTTGCAAGTGATCGGAATGACTAAACCAAAATACAAAAATTAAGTACATGTCGAAGCATTGGTTTCAAACATGTTTGAAGTGCTTACTCAAGTGGAAGGCAAATCCTCATTCTGTTGCTGCTGTGTGTCAAGTCACTTTGCCCTGAATCTCAGGTCTACAGCCTGAACTACTAATCCTACATGATTAAGAGAAGAAAAATTTTATTGTTTGTGATAGCTGATATTTCAATCAAGATTTGTATTTTATTGTTATTACCTTCTTGTAGCCACGTGTCTCTCAGTGTGAGGCTACTCATGCTTTGTCATGCCGGAAGAGCAGGATCCTGTAAATATAAACAACTGTTGTATACTTTGGTTTTCTTAATTCAGATGAATTGTAGGCCTGCTCGACAGTATTTTGCAGTCGTGTTCTGCAGCTTATAGGTAGGATTGATAAATTAGTTAGTTGAAATTTGTTATTATTACCTAACTTATACATTAACAATAAATGACAGAAGGCCTAGTTATAAACAATTGTAATTAAATGCTAATTATAGGTTAACTCGTACTCTAGGTTAATAAATGGCAACACCGAAGCTCCAAGAAGTTTTAAAACCAGAGCAAGTAACGCAGATTAAGGTGTTGGATGCGCTCTGCCGCTACTCAATTGGCTTCGCCAGCAAATCCAGTACACTCATATGGCTATGCCAGCAAATACAGTAAATATTACATGAAATAAATTTGTGATTCATTAATCTAACCAGATTTGTATTACGATTTTGGGCACATGAACAGCTTCGAAAGGGTGGTAATTGGCAATGATGGTAAGCAGAATGTGAAATTATATCGGAGTTCTACAATTCAGCCCTTAATTCTTCACTTATGTACAAATCATTTAGTGATTATGCCGATTTTTTAATGTGGTAAAATTAAAGAATCTTACTAAACGCTTTATTGGATCACTTGTTCTGAATGACAATTCACATGACATTCGTTTTCCAGCCAGTAACTTGACGATTAATTTTCATTTTGAGTCCAATTGTCCTTTTCTCTAACGAAATTTCTCACCAATGTACATCAAAACATTAACTTTAGTATTTACATCTATAATAGTAATGATTCGTTCTGATCAAGTTTATAAATTTCGAAGAATTCCACCAAAATAAACACAGTTCTTTATCATAGAATAAAAACTAAGGTAAACAAAAAAGAAAAAGACTTACCCTAGGTAACTGACCGGGTGGAAATTAATTAATTAATGACAGTTCTTTATGATTATCTGCTGCAAGCAAGATCAGCAAGCAAGATCATACTAACCAATACGTCAGTCACTGGATAGTGGGTGGATATGTTAATATTTTTGTCCTATTAACTTGTGTGCATATATATTGACGATCGCGATAGTTAACAAATTATTAATGATTAGTTTACTCATTAGCGTGCTTTAGTTTATTAACTTATACAAAGTTGTGTATTTCTAATATTATGACGACATATATTAATAACCCAACCGAGGACAGTCACGTGATATGTCACTATGACCCTCTAGTGGTCTGCTAGGTTTTCTTATGAGGTTACAGTAATAAAAAAATAATTATAGAAACAAACTCGTTATTTTTTTTCAGAACGAATATATTAATCATATTTGCTCGCATAAAGTTTAAATCAAGTTAATAAAATTCCTCTCAAAACTACAGGCATTTCGCCAGTGAAATGTCACGTGACCCAGTCACGATCATGAGCGAAAGCGTCATCATCGTTCGTTTACGGGGATACGGGTCGACCACGACGAAAAAGTTGGGAAAGAAGAACGATGAAGTTTTTATGTCTGATCGCTGTAAACTCATCGTGATTCAAGGTGCAACCTTTGAAAATCATTCCGGATATGAGGTTAGCCTCGTTCTATTCTTTTCGCTAATGACACGATAAAAATTTAACGAGAACTCGATCCACGACATAAAAAAAAAAGAACCGGGCTTGTGTATGGAGCACCAAACCTTCGAGTCGAGAAGACAGCGTGTAGTTTGTGGTTGTTGTTTCATGTGGTAGTAATGTTGGTTGAAAGGTTCACTAACAACTTTCCGTGGTAGCCTAAAGGAAATTTGACAATGGTTTCACGAGGTAAGTAAGCTCATAGTGTCGGTGAAGCAGAGCGCTTCCTCAGCAGTGTATATAACAGTAGTTGAAACTTGACAAGTGATGATGACATCAACCTTGCAACTTGATAATCTTCCGTCGTACTATATAATGACAAACTTCAATAAACTATTAATACAATTGTGTTGTGGTTAACTGGTTAATTACCCTACCTGTATATAAATTTGACGCTTTTCCTTTTCTAAACTTCAGATTACCTTAAAGTATATCAAACAGGTCCCCCAAACTTGAGAAAAAGATTTTCAATGATTTGTATCTGGCAATGATTTAGTTGGCAAAACAAATTGAGGAAATGTTTACTGTTCATTAGTTTGGAAATGAAGAAATAGCCGTCCCGAATCAAGTATTTATATTACTAAATATTCGATCGTAATGTACGACGCACTGTATTTGAAAGTTATCAAGACGGATGGCAAAAGCAGACAGTTCCTAGTCAGAAATGTTGCTGTGCATAATTCTGCACAAATTGCGTTAT
Organism: Cryptops parisi; assembly: GCA_034695005.1. Taxonomy (NCBI): domain Eukaryota; kingdom Metazoa; phylum Arthropoda; class Chilopoda; order Scolopendromorpha; family Cryptopidae; genus Cryptops; species Cryptops parisi. Next base: position 4,950 of record JAQIWH010005806.1, on the reverse strand, counting down.
TTTTATCATCGGAATATTCAAGAATGCTTTTCGTAGGATTGTGTTTCATGTAGGATGTTTGCAATAGTGTTAGTCGATTCATTCAAAATTCACGGGAATACAAAATTCCTATCATCCATTATCAAAATACAAGTTGTTACTTTATAAGAGCGCTACAATTTTGCTTGTTGTGGAAAAGTCAATGTGACTAGTATTGTGATCAGAACTTTGTAATGGTTTAGTAGTATGTAATCATGTCAAGAGTTTCATGTAGGATATTCAGTTTTAGCTTTATGTCTTACATTTAAAGCTCTCACAAATTTATATGTGTACTTTGTGGTAAAGTATAGCTCACCTCAAGCTTGGTATACTTGAAACTTAGTGCACTGTACTACTTGCATTCAATTATTTTATGATATAAGAGCATAGCTGAAGAATACACAGAATTGATTCATAAAAACATGTCTCATCAGATAACATTTCATAATCCATCATTTACATTCTACAGTATATGTAATTTTCTTATTTGTTGAACTTCAGATCATTTGCTGTCACAAATAATAATCAATTAAACTACAAGGGATGCCGTGTAATAATCCATACGTTGTAAAGTTACATATGAAAAGTTTTCTTCTCAAATCTCAGAAACTTAGATAACTTTCTTAGATAGGTTTCTTAGCCAATATACAACAATGATGATAGGCTGAGTTGATAATCATTCCAAAGATTGGAGTCCAGATGAGTTGAAAAAGAAGCATACTACTTAGTGTGCAAGGATTAAACCAAACATAAGGCATAATACAGTACCACTGTAATGGTGATAGATAAAAAAAAGTCTAAACATGTACAGGTGGATTTCCCATCCTGATATACATAATTAAAAAAAAATAGGTAAAATATGAAAACCTTTTTTGAAAAATGGAAAAAAACAAAACAAACTTACTTTACATTATGCTTACCTGGCTATACTATCAGTTCAAGTCTTACTTACCTGGTCAGTACAAAGTTAAAGGAAGTTTGTTTTATTGTATTATTTTTTTTAAATATTTTTTTTTTCACTTATGGTGATAGATGATTATAAATTCATCATTGTTAATAGTGTGATTGATAAATATGTAGTGTTTTAAAGGTGTGTTAACTAACATGTGATGCAATTGCTGTGATACATCTACATTTGGGGCATCATAACTAGTGTTTATCTGAGTACACTTGCCAATGCGTAGGATTCACTTGCGAGTTCGCACGCAATGATGTTGCAGACTATTTCAGTCTCTGCAAAAACTTTCCTTTGTGAATGGGTTTTTACTATCAATGTCTGTGACTGCATCACTTACAAATAGTTGCATGAAACGGAGGACAATTAAAAACATCCTCACTACTCTACTGATGCCCTTATGTTTACAGGTTTTAATTATATCTGTATGCCTACCAATGGAATGCCATTTTTATGTTTGTTTATTTTTTTTCCCTTGTCTATTTAAAAAGCAAAGGAGAAGCAGAGTTTGTTGTTGGATTCAAATTTATGAAATGCACTATGGGTATTACCAAACTATCAAATAAGTGGATTCCTGAAGTTAAAACTTTCCAATGGTGGGAAATCACACTAAAGGGGGTAAAGAGGACGTCGGTTGTGTAAACGGTATTCAGGAAATGGGAATAGTGCAGCTGATAAATAATTGCAATATTCAGGGTGATAGCCTACATTATAAAGTGTTTATCTTTCTTTTTATACAGAACCAGGGGCGTAACTAGCATTTTCAAAAGGGTGAGAAACTAAACAATTACAATTGAATATTGATATATATATTAAGTCTCTTAATGTCGAGAGTCGCCATTTAATTCATATTCTAATCTAGTTTTCATAAGGAAAATTTGAGTTTCACGAATTATTACACAGAACACAATTTAAACTAGATTTTTGTTATTGATAATCCCTAGGCTCACTAATATATAAATGCGAAAGTCCGTCTGTTACTCCACCATGCAAAAACTACTGATTCGATTAACTTGACTTTTTTTTGTCAGCATATTAGAGGTCCCAGATAACATAGTAAGTTTTATCCAGATTAAATGTACACTTCAATAACTAACCTCGGATAATTTCGATATTCTTATAATAAGCTTCGTGCTGCGGGTAGCAATGTGAAGCGGGTGTTGCGCCTTTGCATGACGTACCACGATGGTGGTACAGGCATACCTCGACTTTCGTCTCCTCGACTATCATCATTGCGCTTTTCTGTCACCTATAAATTTATACCAAATTTCCAAAGTTCGTTGTTTTGTCGTCCTGTAATGTCACCATTGAGCACCGTCATTGTTAATTTTGTTTTAGCTTCAATTTACTAATCGACTCTTGATTGTAGTTTACATTTTAGTTATGTTAATGTTGTTATGAAAATATGCGGGCAATAGTAGATTTTATTTTAGGTTATTTATTTCACTAATTCATATGTTTATTTTTGTTTATTTAAGTGTTGCACATATTCGGGCACTTGATTATTCACATTCTTTCACAGCTCTAATGCATTTGCAAGCTAAATAAAGTCAATTCTTCAACTTTCATCGGTGCTCTGACTTTCATCAGTGCTCTGGTCCCAATTGTAACGAAAGAGTGAGGTGTGCCTGTACGTCATGGCCTGCGCATAGTTGAAGACAGCATCAGGTGCCAGCGCCAAGTTTGCACTCCACTCTCTGGATTTAATAAACTTTCGGTTAAACCCAAGCTTTATTGATTCCTGTTTTAATTTTTTAATTGTAAAACGACTGTGAGCGAAGCCACGGGTACAGCTAATATGAAAATAAAATTTACATAGTGGCGCCTACAAGAACAAGATCTTGTTCTTGTAGGCTATGATAGTGGAAACTTGTTCAGAGCTGGACTAGGGGAAAACATTTTAGACTGGGAAACACAACAAATGTAGGCCCAATATATCAATAAAAATGCTTTAAAATGTCGGTACTTTTCTGTTAACAGAGAGGCCCTATGTGGTGTTTTGATTACGTTTTCAATGAACGCTTGCTTTGCTGTTCTATACAGTTTCAAGTTCACTCGGGGAGCGCTTGTTGTAGGCAATAAAGTTGACTCGGCAGGCTCATTGGATCAGAGAAAGGATTATCTGGAGTAATAAGGAGGTCAGAGAGCGCTTACCTCTCGAGGTGGACTCGGTGGATTCTTCTGATGGAATCACAAGGGGTAGTGGACTGGCCTGCATTTCCCTGTGAGGACATCCCAGTTTCACATTCTACCTGAATTCTCAGGTGAACCATTGCTAAATATTCGTGAACGAAGGTGCCCCAATGATGGAATACAGGAAGGGAAGGTGTACTGTTTGAATCTGGTAATTCGCCTGACTTTGCCTTGTCACTTCCTGCGTCACCTGTTGGGTGGGTGTACAAGTGAGTGGCCACAATATGCGTGACACACATGCCACAGGACTCCGTGAAAGAATTGCGGACAGAAAAGTATAGAAAACAACAGTATAAGTATTATGAACACATGAGACTAGAGACATTTAGCAAATTTGGATTTATTTACATTTTTTTTGTATATTATGTATTTTGAGTGATTGTGTTTTATACATGATGAGTAATTACAATGGAGTATTTACAGCGGTTTCTGTAAAAGAGAGTAAAAGAAATTGATTAAATTTAAAGTTTTTATTGGATTTACACAAAGTTGAGCAACCTAGGAGGGAGGTTGGGCTTCCAAATGATCTGTCATCTGTCAGAATGAGAGAAGCGAATCAGGGCATTGCTCTGGTTGCCCCCTCTCATGACATCAGAGCAGATTTGGCTGGTTTGACATGGGAGACCCAGAAGAGGGGAGGTCACTTCTGTATGAATCTGTGAGCTGCTCAGACTATGCCAGTCTGAGAGTCCAGAGGAGGGGAGGTGCTTGCCTTGGTGTCATCAGTTGGAGTGTGTACTGCAGCATTACAAATTGTGTTGACTGTTTTATTGACTATTATTCGGTGGAACAGAATTGATTAGATTCGACATGGAATTCGGCCAAGGAGACAATTCATCAGTGGACCAGGATGTTAGCTGTTCGAGGAGTTTGGCTCTACGAGTTTTCGTTGCTGTCTAGCTAACAGCAGCAGAGAGGCAGTGTCAGCAAGGTGTACGTGCTTGCATTCGTTTGCCGGTATGCGTCATCAGCGGTGATATTGACAGTGGAAGCAGAGGATGAACGGTGCACATTTGTCCATCTCATAGAGGGGCGGGGAATTGATGTTGGAAACGGTATCATGTCAGGTATTTGTTTGATGGGCAAAAGTCTATGTTGAGTGTCTTTAGCATCGGGGGTTGTATTTCATTAATCTGAATAACTCTTGTTAGATAACGATCATGATATCCGAATAACTTTTGTTAGATAACGATCATGAGGGGACGTAATTCCCTAATCCGAATCACTTTTGTTAGATAAAGATTATGATGTGGCAATAAAAGCTCGTACTATACTGTCTATTGTGTGTTGTGTATTCTTTCATATTCTGATAACCTCGTGGATTCTCCTTCGGGAGAAATCCACGTGCCCCGGATCCGAACCGGGTTGGATTCCCTGTGTATGTATGTACGGTTGCAGCGATGAATAAGAGCTGGATTAAGATCGTGCATGCGTAGACAGGCGCCTAACATAACTAATAATATACAGTACCAGAGGAAAAAACTTTTCAAACTGTAGCTGAGTCAAAATGCGAGTTAGGCTACGACTAAAATTGTTGAGTTAACTTTGTTTGAGACATGTCATTAACTTCACCCAAAAATGTGAACTTCTCTTATTCAATTTTAATTGCAGCAGACGCAAAATTAATGGATGCTTTTAATACTTTTTCAAAATTTCTTGAGATTTTAAATAGATTTACAGTAAAAAAAGTTATTAATTTATTAATTTACTAGTGTAGTTATAGCCCGTCGTAATGACGGGCTTTTTTTATTCATTTACTTGAAAATGCCAGTTAAGCCTTTGTT
>JAQIWH010005805.1:0-13931 GCA_034695005.1 Cryptops parisi | reverse complement strand
TTTAATTTCAAATAAAAGAACTAATGAGAGTAGTAAACAATTGTCACCCCTATACATTCTCACCTTTTATAAAAAAATTAGTTATTTTCATGAAATAATCTACTTTTAGCAGCAAAAAAAAACAATTTTCGGCAGTATTCCATTCGGTGCATTTCAGCCTCCCCAATGTTGTTAACCTTTGCTGACGTGGAATGTATGCTGAAGTTATATAAATATATATTTCAGCTGTTAACATTCCTAGTCCTGATAAGGGACTTGGAATCGTCATCCAACATTTGTATGACGTGTTATCTGCTGATCAAACAAATACAGAAACCTATTTGGTATTTACATCACAGACATAGATGTTAAGATGATGTCGTTAGTAGATGAATTGTTTAATATTCATTTGCGACTTTCTCAATTAAATAGTCTACGGTCATTACAATGTTGGAACCGACTGTCATCTTAAAGGACACTGGACAGGGTACATTATACCGATATTGCGCTACTATACATGATTGTTGAATTCTTAGGCCCTCTGAATCTAATCGAGGGGCATCGAGGAGGACCAACTCTGCCCCTGTAATAGATATTACACTGTTATATAACTTTTTTGTCACCCTAGATATCGTTAGAAAGCTGGACTTTCATATAGTATTTTTACTTTCCCGCTAGCATCAGTGGTTCATGAGATCGTTTTAATATTTAGTATCGTCTTTTGGATCACTCTGTATAATAAATACAAATACACTTTTTTACATATACGTACGTATCGTTTTGTACATATACATATAAATTATAAAAAAATGTATAGAAGTTAAATTCCAACTTTCGGTTGAATCTGGAATACTCTCAATAAATAATTTCTTCCAAATTTGATAAAATGATTTATCGTCGGGTCATATTTATCAAGTAACTTTTTTGGGGGGGTGGCCCCCATCACCCCCTCCCTTTATAAGCGCATGAGTGATGCGTAAAATTTCATTAAAGGACTTACTCCTAAAATATAATTTATATAATTTTTTTTTTACTTTATAGAATTGGAGGTTGAAGAAATCCCTGGCTTGATAATGGAATCATTGTCAATTAGAACTGACAGGTACGTATTCAGAATAAAAACAAAAATTAACCCCACACTCAGCTAATTTATACACATTAAAGAAAGTAAGGCAGTCATGAACGCACGAGTTTCATATATTGTTTTCCTTCAGCAACAACAAGCGACTACAAAAACTATTTCATGACGTCATGAAGTTGAACATATTGGACATGAGAGATAAAGGTATCGATACCGACGTGGTGTTGATTAGCGTAGATGAACAGATGTACAAGGCGCACAAACTGATGTTGAAGTCCGCTAGTGACTATTTCAAGAGGATGTTCGACAGCGATTTCAAAGAGTCCAGAGCAAAAGAGATCCACATGGGAATGAGAGGCGACACTCTGAAACACATTCTGAATTTCATCTACTTCCAACCGATTGAAGTGTCGAAATTGAACAGAGACGAGCTCAACGACTTGCTCATGGCGAGCAACATGATCCAGCTGTCCATCTTATACGACCAATGTTGGGACCAACTGCTTAAAACTCTGACCATCGACAACTACTTCGTGACCTTGAATACGGCTACGATGTGTGACCGATACGATATGGAAAAAGCTGTCAAAGACTTTGTCATCAACAATCTAGCGGAAATTAGCGCAAAGAGTCCGTTCTATTCCCTTTCTGGCGAGATTCTCATCTCACTGATCAAGACCATGACCGACTACGAAATTCCTCTGGAAAACTTTGTCGTCGAGAGAATGCTCACTTGGGTTCGGAACGATCCGGAGAAAAATAAGCAATACCTGAGCAAGATTTTCTCATCCATGGATCTGAGCACGCTTCCGGAAAGCTACCTACGAGACTTGCTCACTTCGGAAGACGATCTGATTAAAGAAGACCCGGCAACTATATATGCGATCAACTGCCAAATGAAAACGAAGAAAGTCTCCCGAACATTTGCAGAAAACGGTTTGATCAAAACCTGCCAGCTGATGCGGTTCACCTTTCAGTTTGGCGAGAAGAAATGCTACACCATCGACATGAACAATGGAAAGAAAACAAGCCATCATCTACCATTCAGCTTGACCGAAGGAATGTGTTGCGCCCAGTACAAAAACTTCCTATTCTTCGTGGGGAGTCTCACACGCATCATCCCAGAAGACAAAACCAAGCAGTATGGATTCAACACAATGGTGAAGTATTGTCTAGATACAAACATCGCTGAATACAAAGAACCCATTCCAAAAACAACTGGCAATGCACAAGCATGTGTGGTCAACAACACGCTTTTCGTAGTTGGAGGAAGCCGTGGCTCGACAAAGTCTATACAACAGTACGACATCCTCAAAGGGCGTGGGTGGAGCGAAGTGACCGTACCTAAGGGCTGGGACAACATGGAAGTGAAGATATGCGTTTGTATCAAGGATAAGTTGATGATCATATGTCATGAGGAATTGGATGTATATAAAATGTTTCTGGTCGACAATTCCAAATGCTCACTCCACAACACCCTACCGAAAGGATTCAATCTGCAACCCTCCTTGACGGTGACGTCGCCAACTATGTTATACAGTTTCGTGCGCGAAGAACGACAGCAATTTCTCTGCATGTACAACTTTCATGAAGATAAATGGATGACGAAGAGCATTCAGGACGACAACCTGCCCAAGTTCGTCTATTATGTGTTTGAAATGAAAGGACAGTACTGCATTGTTTGCAACAAACAGAATAAGATCTGCATTCTCAATTCCAATGAGGACTGCTTCCGACCCTTGAAACTCAACAATAAATACGAACTTGGATTTTTCGACATGGTGCCCATGAAGATGGACGAGAACGCGTTTGAAATTCATTTTGGTTTTCAAAAAACACTGAATCAAATGAAGCAATCGTCTCGACTGCAGTTCATGGATGATTTGGATGACGATATGATTGACCCTTAACCAGAGCTAAACTGTTGGCCAAATACTTTCATTGTCAGTTGCAATTAGCGAAATGTGACTTTATCAAACAAGATACAGACAGTTACCACGTTATAATTTTTTTTTAAAAAAATGATATACATGTATGTGTGATACCAAGGAAATCTAGCTGTACGAGTTACTTCAAGCGGATGGACTATGCAGTGAAACATTCAATGAGTGCAGCGGACATTGAGGTTGATGATGATGGACATCAACCTCGAGTTGGAACTACAGTATGTATTACTGTACTACTGCTACACATCGAATATTTTATATTATATGTATTATTATTATTTTTATTATTATTATACAGTATTACAAAATATTTATGTTTTCATTTGGTGTTGTAAATAAATCCTTGCTAATATCATACATTATTGTTTTATTATCCTTTATTAAGCTTTCCAATGGGAAAAATTATTAGGAACAGTTATTATATTGCATCTATGAGTTCTCATTTTACGAAAGAAGGATTGAACATGTAAAAGCAGAGAGAAACTGCTGTATAACCTGTATATTATTTTTGTGAAGAAAATTGTCTTCGATGTTTGTCTTATTTAAAATCCATGTTTTATAACAAAGCGTTATAAATACGATGAAATCACAATGAATAGATCCTTAGAATAAAAACCAGCCAAGAAAGAAGAAAAATCCATCAAAACCAAATTACCAATTATTATTCTTTGTTTGTGATAAATCTTGTATTTCTCAAAATAATCATCCACAGAACACTCGAGCATACATTCCAAAAATGTGCATAGATTTTCTAACATCAGCAAATGCTTTTTTGTAGAAGATTATATTAACCTTTAAAATATCACGGCATTGAAGATTTCTACTTGCATTATCAATCTCGCTACAGGCGCTCCTTTACTAACGAACTTTCGACTTTTCACAGATACGAACAAACACAATCGCAAATACATTTTTTGTTTATTTTGCTCTCATTCCCCTTTTCGCAACATCAAATTTTGATCAGCACGTCAATTCTGCCTAGTACGGAATCTGGCCGCTATTAACGCCTGCGCAGCACTGTAGCGGCAGCATCCCAGTTGTTTGTAATAGCGTTGGCACTTGGCAGTGAAGCCATCTTAATGGACATGAAGGTGGGGATAGTTAAAAGACTTTATGCTGGAGAAAAATGGTTAATGTAGCATGCTCCTACAAAATGAATCGTTCTACAGTTGGAACAATATATAAAAACAAAGATAGAATTATGATTGATATGGTTGATTAGCGACTTACGAACATTTTAAGATACGAACGGCCGTCCGGAACGTAACTCGTTCGTTAGTAGAGGAGCTACTGTATACAGTATTCGTAGAATCAATTAAAACACTTTGACAACTTCATTAACAAGTAATTATCGCGAGTTTGAAGGATTCATTTCTGATGTAACTTCAATTTATTACTTTGTTGCTTGAAATTTTTAAGTGTCAAGGAGTAATTGAAGTTGGTGTCTTTTCATAACAGATGGCCCCCTTTTTTTGGGAGTTATGTCCCCTTGTTGCCACCCATTATGCTGCTGGACGCTCCCCAAATTATTCTCTTTTCCATAATAAAGTCACTTAGCGCTATTAGCTATAAATAGCTGTAAACCGAAAAAGGCCTATTCCTTTAGATTATTCAGTTGGAAAGTAACCTACTGTAAACCGAAAATCTCGGTTTTTCAGTTCCGGTTTCTCCCAAACAACCACGATTTTACGGTTCAAATATATTCGAACCAGAAACCCTACTTACGGTAGATATTTGTGGTTTAAGGCCTGCACCGACTTCCATTAAGGTATGTCATTTGGCCGTCCCAACACATAAACTTTATTAAATCGAAAAATACCGAAATAATGATGAGATGAGAGTGAAAGTATGGAAAAGGGGTTTTATGGTGGAGGAAACAGGAGTACCCCAAGAAAACCTGCCCCCAGTGTCATATTGCAAACTGAACCCACATGGCACAAGCAGGAGTGAACTCACCACCTAGCATACAGGTGGTGGAAAAACACTTAACATCCTTAGACATTGTTAAATTAGATACGATGATTGGTCTTAATTTCACTCTGGGTCCAGAGGGTTCACCCCTTAATGCATCCTACGATATTAATTTGACTTTTAAATTGTTTTTAGGATACACATGATTGTAAACATGCCAAAAGCTCTTATATGCATTCTCAAGTAAAATTAAAAAAGACTATATTCCACTTTTCGGCAGCAGTCTGAAACTTGTCATGTAAGTGAGACCCTACTGTAGATACGAATGAAAAGAAATCAAACCATTCAAAGCTTACTTACCCATTTTTAGTGTCATTGACAGTTCTATGTAAATTGAGCTTTTCTGCGATGTCTTCTTTTTATTTGAAAACTTCACAAATCAGATTATGAAATTGCTGTAAAACAGAATTTTCACATCAATAACATATGCAAAAACTGATGTGATACAAATTGAAGTCATAACATTCAATTTGTATTTAAATATCCAGGATTAATATAAGGTATCCCAAAAGTCATCGCTCCATTTATTTTTATTATAATTTTATTTTTATTTTTTTTTTCAATTTCTCATTACTAAAGATTGTTATAACCCATTTTTTATTAACTGGTATATTATTACAAAAAAAAAAAAAAAACGAAGCAAAATTTGGTTTAAACTTAATTTTTAAGTTTGTAAGGAAAAGTTGGTAAATTTCAACAATTCAACAACTTTTTTTTTATCAAATGCATTTAATTTAGTAAAAAATTTTGTTCATATAAAGTTTAAACCAAATTTTGCTTTTTTTTTTTTTGTGTAAAAATACTCCAAAATTAATAACAAAAAAAGCAGGTAAATTTTTTGAGTTGTTTTAGTAATGTGAAAAAAATGAAAAAAAGTTATAATAAATACAAATAGGTGCACCCTTAAGTGTGAGATCTAACTACCTGCTAAAATCAACTTCCTAGGCCTTGTGGTTTTCTCATAATTCTTGATCAACTGATTGCCCATTAAATTCAATAAGAAATTGCAGACTGTTGACAGATTTTGGCATGCTACATACAGCGCTAATGACTTTTGGGACACCTTGTATTTGAACTTACGTGTAAACATTACAGTACCAGTCAACTTCTGAACAAACGCACCAGAATATCTGTAACATCTGCCTTTGTTCAACAACATGCAAGTACAAATCTATGACTATTTGGCAAAGACTTAAGCTATTTGACAAGTTCTTGTGTATCGACTACAGACACTTAAAGACTGTTGCCAGAAGTTGACTGTCCCTGTACGTGCATTTATATGCAATTCAACAAAATGACAAAATACATTAAATTTTATCTCGTTTATTTAACTATTCACGGGTTTTTTTTTTTTAAATAGCAAACGTGCCAACTGTCCAATACAGCACAAGAATTGTTAACTTAATAATCGCACCTGTCCTTTTGAGGATGTTGACATATTTTTATATATATATATATATAAAAAAAAATCCCAGTTTGTTTGTTTTTCAATTTGTACTCTTATGATACCAAAATTTATTTACACCTTTTTTATCTGTGCATAATAAATGTGACACTCAGTTAATGCTGAAAGATACATTCAAGACAAACAAAAAAACTTTGAGAATTCAACAAGATTACGTTGCGAAAATGATCCGAAAAAAAATATTAACAAATATAAAATGATAACAAAAGGTATCATGATAGCTTTTATCTTACGCCGAAACATGTTTCTTTAGTCTAACATGATTGATAAGCACAGAAACATTTTATTTAAACTGTGTTTTATAACAGTTCCACTTGTTGGTGAAAATTTGGACCACATTTCAAGCGATATCCGCATGATATCGCAAAAGTAGAGCTACGATTACTTTTTAAATCAATTTATACAACTATTTATTTAATTTTTTTTTGTGGGTGTATTTGTATTCTATACCATTTTGAAGCTTGCGGTAAAATAAACATTTTGATTAATTTTTCAATCAGTGCAGTAAAATTACAAAGCTTATTAATTTAATTATAAAAATAAAATAAAGAAAAATAAATAGAAGCTATTTTTTGTTTTAGCTGCTTATTGCTACTTTTTTTTGTCATATAAAACTGGTATATATTAGATCATACACCTTAATGCTAGAAAAATAATCAGAACTAATTTTCCTTCACAAAACAAAAAGGAAAAAGAAATCATCCTTTTTTAAGCATAGAAAATATACTCAACTGGGGGTAGACTGAGTGTTATGCAACCTTTTCAACGGTTACTGGCGCCATCGCTGTGCTAATAACGGTGCTACTACTACTACTACTACTGGTGCTTGTGTTGGCAATGTTACTGTTAGTAATGGTCGTGTTAGTGTTAGTATCTGTGGTAGAAATGGTGGTGGGGTTAGAAATGGGATTAACGGCAATGATGTTGCTGCTGCAACTTTTGTCATTAATGTTACTGGTGCTGGTGCTGAGGGTCGTGTTTGTTGTTAAAGGTGGTGGGGGCGCTAGGGCTGGTTTAGGAGTAGTGATTGTGTCGGTGGAAGTTGCAACGTTAGAAGTTTCTGGAATTGGCTTGTTCTCCACCATCCGTTCCACTTCTTTCTTAACCTCAGTGACAGCCGAACTACAAGTTCAAACAACCTTCATTTAAAACATTATCGAATCACTTTTGTTGAATCAAAGTTTGTTGCAATGATCCTGTATGGGGTGTAACACAAAAAAACTAGTTGATCTTGGTATGATATCGAGTCAGTTTTCCATCACTAATCAATGTTTCAATGATTTGGAAATTCTACAGTAGCAATTATAAAAGTCATCAGCAATTAAAAAAAAAATGATTTATGCACCATCTGGAAGATGAAAAATTACTGCAGAAGTGATCTTAACCGCATTTGATAAAGGACCGAGTTAGTCTAGCTAGTTTGCATAACCAAGGTGCTGATTGAAAAGATACCATAATAATAAAATAATTTATATCATCAAGCTTGTGTCCACCTTTATAACATTTACATATTTGTATTATGTGACCCCATTAAAATTTTCATTAAAAATTAACATTTCTAACCATCAAATTTGTTTACACCATGAAAAAATGTCACGTATTTTATTTTTATCATGCGACCCCATCATTCAAGTGACGAATGCATTGTAACATAGTATAACCCTCTGATCAGTTTTCCCACTTGATGAGTGAAAATTGGGTGGCCCCCATAATTCAATCATGGAAACTGACAAAATAAACACTATTTTTTAACATAAAAATGTTATATACAATGTCCTGAAAAAGATTTTGGAGATGCCTTCCCCTTGACTACTGGCCTGGTTTTGATGTTACCTCAAAAGTTATCTTAAATAAGTTGCAATGTATTAAATGATCAATACAGCTAACCCCCTCTCCCTCTGCTTGTAAAACATGAAACAAATGTAGCCAAAAATATAATGAAACTTTCCAGTATTAAAAAAAAACAGATTAGACAAATATGAAAAATAAAAACTGAATCTGGAAAACTGACTTCTAGATTGCATAAAAGTATGCATCATAAAATAATCATCATAAAAAAATAACTTAACACTATTATTCATAAAAAGATGTGTAAACATATTACCTTTTCTTATTTATCGCTTCTTGTATCAAATTTGGCAAACCTGAAAAATAAAATAAAAAAATAAGTGAATAAAAACTTCGCATTCAATCAACATAGGTGGTCGATTAATTATATAAAACCAGGGTTGGCATGGTATTTACCAGTTAAAAGCATTTTCAATGAAATAGGGTTACAATATTATAGGTAAAACTGTATTTTAGTGTAATTTAATATTGATCCAAGTTATGGGACCAAGGAAGCTTAGCTGTGCTGCTGCCACATTCTTTCGGTCGTCATAGGACTTTTTTTTCGGTAGGGTAGGTTAGGTTATTTAAAATGAATTATTCGAGATCACATGTATTGTCCTGCCCTTTTGGTCAAATTAACTAACTAAACGTTCCGTCCTGAAAGAGAAGCCAAAAAGTTTCTTATATTTTAAAATGTTAAAGTTTTGTTTATCAGCCATTGGATGATACTAAAAATGCATAATACAGTTTTCAAATTCTAGGCACCCGTCAAATTTGATGGGCTATTTTCTAGTTTTAAATAAAATTCAAAACATCTGAAATTCAAGAATCAGAAGATGAAAATGTGTTTTCAAATGGTAATTTAAGATAAGACAGAAATATAAATGTATATTTTCTTAAATGCTAAAATTATAACTGACATGCTGAACATTCTCAAAAGGATTTACACCACTCTCTACCATTCAGAGCCCCAGATGCACAAACAGCAGAAACCAAACCCAAGCGGTTCCAACTTATTGTATGAAATTTGTATGGTAGTTTCTGTTTTTAGTAGTCTCAACATTCTGTTACTTGAAGTGTAAATTATTTTCGTTTCAAATAAAATTATTAACTATTAGTACTAATAGTGACCAGTTAGCATTATTAATCAAAGTTTTAAACAAAGCATGTAATTTATTATTAAGTTATTCCGATTTGCCAACTCTGTATAAAAAGTTGAAAGTATACTATATAAAAAAAAGTATTCATTTGTAGTATTTCAAATGTCTCACCTTCTTGCAGCTGAAGATTCAGCCGCAACAACTGTTCATTTTTCATCTGTTCTTCTTGTAGCTGCGATTCGAGCAAAGTGATTCGCTGAAGAAGTTCTTGTTTATCCAGAGAAACATTCCTCTTGGTCCTGGTATCGTAGCCACCATTAGAATCTGTGGTCGCTTTACTGCTGGTGCCTCCTGATGATTTCTGTCGTTTCCTCTGAAAAGAATTCCCAACCATTAATTTTTGATCCTTCATATAACAATTAAATAATTATTGCACCTATTCTCATACAGTGTGTTTAGTTAACTCGTAATTAGTATATTTTTGCTTGTGTTTATATTCACCTTGCTTGTGGTGGTGGAAGTAGTGTTATTGTTGGTTTCTTGTCCAGAGGTGTTAAAAGACATGGTCCCGTTTTCGATGAAGTCGTCCTCCATTCGGCGTAATTCAACTTCATTATCTGAAATTTCCAATTATTTTAATTAAATATATTGCAAATTGTAATTCCCACACTGAAAATGCAGCGAGGCATTATGATTATAATGTACTAGTCCCTGAAGTAATTATTTGGTAAAAGTGAATTGCAAATAAATATTTTAATGACAAGATTATGCATACGTTTGTATACATAAGAAAAACCATAACATATGTAGGCCTGTATTCAAAACTTTAATTATTACCATGTGCACCATTGGGTGTGTCTACAAACCTCAAGGAAGCAGCTGCATTATGAAACAAATTTACAAGCATTTCTGGGGTTAGTTTATTATTTTTTTTTTTACTTTATTTTAGTGTTTTACATCCCATATAAACAAATATATTTAAAAAGCAACAAGTGCAAAAACAATAGACAAAAATCAAGAAAACAAATTAAACAAAAAACAAACGAATTTACTAATAAATTATAAAATTAGTACTGTAAATTAAAAATAAAGATCAGTAAATTGTTAAAAATTTAGCACAGTGTAAATAATACTCTATTTGTATAAATATGTGTATCATATGTGTGTCCTTAGTTAAAACATTTGAAAGTTGTCCACACGTAACCTTTTTGTCAGTTCTGCATGGGCATGCCAGACTGAACAGACAAAACAGTACATGTACGACAAGTGTGGACAGCAAGTTTGAACAATTGCATGAAGTAAACAAGTAGTGGTCTTATCAGTCAAACTGATCTCTTCATGCTAGACTGACGACGAAACGTTAAATGTAGATCAAACTTTACTTTGCCAACAGACAGTTAGTCTCGACACTTGAATCAAATAGCCATTCATTATAGTCAAATTGGGTAAATAATTAAATAACCTGTATTTCAAAATGAGTTAATATAACTAAATAACCTGTATTTCAAAATGAGTTAATATAACTAAATAACCTGTATTTCAGCAATAAATTTTGGAAGTATAAAAAGATATGTATAGAAAAACAAAACAACCCTATTTTACACCATCTTTCTGTTGTAATTTCAGTCAAACAAAAATTCTTGTTAGCAATGGTTAAAAACAAAACAACAGGATGCATTAGTCATCAATCAACAAAACATGTTATTTCCAAGCTAGTTATTTAAAATGATGATACTATTATAGTTAAAAGAAAGTCAGTTTATTTTGTAATTTAAGAAGTACATGATAGTGTATGATGATGGTGATGTTTACAGTACGATAATGGGTTCAAAAAGAAAACATGCATAGCCTACTAACGATATTAATTCATTTATCAGACAACTATTTTTGTCATCAAACCACAACTAGATGTTTGTTCATTCGTAAGCTTAGTTTGTATCTGTAGCATCATAAAAATCAAACATCTACATACAGTAGTTACAGTCACAGTTAAATCAAACATCTAAAAGTAATCAATGTTCAATAAACTAGTAAAATCCTGATCACTTAACTGCCACTAAAACAATTTGTCTTGGTGTGATTTAAACTATGAATGGCATAGATTACATTGTTTACATAATGATTATCAATAAACCTCGTGTCAATTACTGTTTGTGTGACAAGTCACAGCACCAGCATCCATATCATTAATGAAATTAACCAATCTCTGTTTACTACTCTACTAGTCAAAAGATAATGTCAACACAAATAGCTGCATGTACTTGTCAAACAAACTGCACATGTTTAGTGATCACCTTAGTTGTCCACCAGCAATATTAATGGTGAAAAATAAAAGTAATCAACTTCAATAAATGAAACTAAACGTTCAATTTAGAAATTCAACATGCAAAAACAATGACAGAAGACTGAAGCTACACTATATACTGCATGTTTCCAGGGAAAACGAACGACACATTGCACGATGACAGCTTTTTACACAACAGATTATTAACTATTGCCAGTCATCAACTAACGAAATAAAATAAAGAGTTAAAATCTATTATGGTAATGTGCAACAATTGACAGTCATTCAGCCTAATAATGTGCTACTCTTCACTGATGCATTGTGTTAATGCATTAGCTTATTAGCTAGTTATTTGGAATTTAGAGGTGCACCAACAGGAATCCAATGTTAACTAGGATGGGCCACACACCCACCATCTTTCAACATTTTCATGGAATTCAATTGCCCTTAATCATTCATGAAATAAAATAAAATAAAACCAACATCTAAGAATCTTTTAACAGCAGTTTAAGTAGATCAGCAATCTATGGCAATTGAATTCATCTTTTTTATCATGCTTAATTGATATGTTACTATTTTATTTACACAGTATTTTGTCCTTTACCACCAACTTATGTACCATACCATTTTGTACTGTTATTATTATCAGTATGTAGTTACATATACTACTGGTGTTAATGATTGCTAACACTACATTTTGTATTGTCACAACGTTTTGTAGTTTTATCAAGACAATACACATAAATCAATCCAGAATGTAAACATGCTAGTAACTGTAGTAGTAGTAGTAGTATGCATAACGGGGTGTTTGAAATATGATGATCCACATTTCATAAAATGCAAATGAATTAGTTGCAGCCATTATTCAAGGAAGAAAATAAAACCAAAAAATCTTTTAAGAGCAGTTTCAGTAGGATCAGTAGCGTATAACAATTGACGTCATCCATTTCATCAAGCCTAATTGATGTGCTACTATAATCTCTTCAAGTCCTCAACCACGCACATCACTTGTCTTTTAACACAACGTATACCTGCAAAAAATAATACGATTTCCATCTACGATCAATTCCATCGATAAGTCTATTCCCAACGTACGTGTCAAACAGCCTACAACACATCATAAACACACAAATGATATTCCATGATCATCACCTATAACAGCATAATTATCATTGCTGGTGAATCTGTCGCCATCATCACAACACCACAATGTAAACAACAGGTTTCACACACTTCTTCGTTTTCATCATCAAGTGCACCTTGCGGGTGACCAAATCGCAACATCGACGACATTAATTTAGGCACGAGACACAAATTTGAGGGCGGGTTATGATTTTTTTGGTGTCTCATTTTCTGGTGGAAGGTTTTTTAACTTACCAGCCACAGCTAACACTCGAGCACGGAATCGTGGCCAACCATTCTGAGGGGCTGTGATGGATGGCTCGCCAAATTCCACCATGCCTTCTTTCTCAGGGTCGCGTAACATGGATTGGTCGATGACACATCGTGCATCCAGCACACTTATCTCGTTCGTCTCCGTCCAAAATACTAAAGCGTAGGTTGTATTATTAGACCTTCGTTTCCGACTCATCGCCGCCGTCCCAAGTGGAGATGTTGTTGGGGTTTTACAGCACCTAGCACCATCAAGATGGCTGCAAATAGCGGAAGTGCTTTACAGTTGTCTTGCAGTCGCCACGTCATGATGGTGGCGTTTTGTTAAGCGGAAATCGAAACTATTGTTCGGCGAGAATTTCGAATTTTTATTTAGGCGCGAAATTTGAAATGCGTTTGATTATCTGACTAGGGTTGCTGGACGTCCGGATAAAAGACCGTCTGACTTTTGGACAGAAAAATTGATGTTTTCCTTTGTATGTAAACCAGACGGGTTTTGTCGTATTTGTGTTTATAAAGTAAATCATTAAAAAGTAAAACGCTTTCTCAGAAGCAAAAATTGTAATGTAGGCCTACTTTAGAGAACTTCTCTACTTCAATCTCCATGTCAACTAGCCAGTTTTGGTTAGAAACAACAACTCACCTAATTAAACGTTATTATTGTTTGACAACGTTATTCTGAATAACAAATTGAATTTTTTTTATAGAATAACAATTAACAACAACGTCGCCAAAATGTAAATTTAACTATAAAATTGTATTGATAAATCGATACTATACTCCGTTCACGCTATCTTTGGACTGTTACACTTTCTGCGCAGCTTCCGTGGGTCTTTGGTATTCATCCTCCATGGCAGTCATGGCGTCATGGCGGTAAATTCAA
>JAQIWH010005804.1:0-13933 GCA_034695005.1 Cryptops parisi | reverse complement strand
AGAATTTTAGATAACTTTAAAAGATTATTTAGAGCCCATTTTCGAATCGAAGTGAGAGACGACGGTACGATGGCGACAATTTGAATCGCCGCAGTCGAATAGCAGGCGAGTAGACCGTTCACGTATGACGACGTAGACGTAAAATTGTTTTAAAAAGCGATAAAAAATAAGGAATTCGAAAAATTGAAAAAGCAAGACATACAATTAAAACTTGACGACAACCTCTTTATTTTAATACTTTTGTTTTTTTTCTACGATGTGATTTGAAAATAACAATTTTGACTTGCACGCTGTTATATATATAGAGAGATATTCCATGAAAGTCTCAGTCTTGTTTACCATCAGTTTTGTTCGTTTCCGCATAGACATGTTTGTTTGTAACGAAGAAGCAAAGTGGAAGGGGCAAGTGGAGATGCTTATATGAATTGTACCTATTCATGTATTGCCATAAAAATAAAAAGACAACGATTTTAAGATTTAATATTACATTATAAGCGGACAAGTAATTAACAATGTATGGTCGGAGGTTATTATAAAGATGATATGGAAAATGTGCGCTTAATTGAATACTCATCGTTTTGAAATTTGGTAGAGCAGTTCAGTCTAACATTTTAAAGTGTTACTGTTAATAACTAGGGAATTTCTCTCGTTCAATTTGTTTCTTATTTAAAATTAAAATTGTGAATTCTATCACTTCACATTACCCCACTATAGAAGCAAAGTGGAAAAATTAAAGAGGTTTTTTAAAAATTTGTATTAAAAAAATATAAAAAGTTTTATTTAGTTATGTAAGTTATATATTGTGTAGAGAACATTATCAAGTGTGGCTAAACGTATTTGCAAGGTTTTTCGAACAATATTACTGTTCGAAATCAGCTAATGAATATTAAGTGTTCCTTTGCTCTACGTCTGCCCAGAGGAAGTCAAACAGAGCTAGTTTAGTAGTGAAAGTTTGGTGGTCCAAGAACCTTCTGTTCAGATTTTATGAACATTTTTGGTTTTCTTGATGAGTTTTTTTGCAGTATCATAGTAGTCTTTTACGTTTATTGAAAGAATTACTTGCATGTTATGGACTTATGTATGTTAGGTGCGGTGTCAATTTAAGGGTGTGTGAGTTATGCGCCAAGTTCACTTGTTGAGAAAGTAGGAGCCTTGATATTAGTTTGAAGGTTTGTTCCTAATTTCGACCTCCTTCATAATCCTTATTTTGTTCACGGAACGGAATTAGGATTTTATGGTGAACAATGGATTCGCTGCAGAAAATATTTCACGTGAATTCATGAAACATACTCTGGCGTCAAAAAAAAACGAGTAAAATCTATTAAAATTTCTATATGTATAAAATGTGGCATTACTATTTAATGCACTACATTCGATTAATTATGTTCACCTCTGTAGTGACTTTTTGCAATTAATATGAATAAAGTTAAAAAAAACCAAACTTTAATTATCTCATTTTTTGGGGAAATGTTTTATGGAGACAAAATTAGGAACATTTTTTGTCCTAATTTTTTGGGTTTGCCCAAACTTGCCCAAACTTTTTGGTTTGCCATCAGTAAGTACTCTTGAAATTAATTTTTTTGGGTACTAACAATTGATTAAATACAGGCGATTTGGCTTGGTTTCCAGATAAAGGGATAGTTAACGAAGGTAGTGTTAAAACTTGAAGCTCTTAGGTCATTCAATACGGGGTCGTTGTGAGAAAAAGTGATTTGGAGACGAAATTTGGGCCCTCTACCTTACTGTATAGATAGTCCAATGTACGAAAAAACACATTAAACGAGAACCGCATTAGTCCTTCGCATACATAGTCAAATGTAAAAAAAACAAAACATATACAGTATAAATAAATAAATCGGAATTTGCAGAAATTAAAAATGGAATTACTCAAAACTCGCATAAATCAAATATCGAATTACTCAATGATCGCATAAATGAAAGTTTGCATAAATCGAAGCATGCGGAAATCAGAAAAGGTTTCTTTGCATTTACATACAGTACTGTATATCTGTATATAATAGTACCATATATAAAGAGTATGCTCAAAAAGCATTTTTATGTACTGTACTTGTTTTAGCCTACAGAAAAAAAAACAGTTCATTTTTTTGTAAAAAAAAAAAAAATATTTCAAAAAAATATTTGTTTTTAATAAATTTTTGTAAAAATCATTACAGCTTGCTACTGTAAAAATTATACATAAAATAAATTATTTCCAAAAATTCTTACCACATATAATAGCTTTTTTATTCGATTTTTCAATTTGTTTCAATTCGTTGTTAAGCCATTGCAACTGTTCAGGACTAACAGCACCATTGTAATCGACACATCGTTCATCCAATCCATGAAGATGGTCACCTTGCCAATATTTATCCTATTTACAAATTGAGAGAAAACGAACCAACATTATTCTACATAATGTAAAACGTCCACAACTTATCGTTAATGCATGCATTTAAACAGAACCCTAACTATAGATTGCATACTACATCAGTACATCTCCTATATAGGCAAATGCTTTTTTAGCATTGTAGAACCGCTGAACCGATTTCTAAATTATTATTTTTTTGTCACGTGACTCATGAACTCTACTTGTTCAAGGATATGACAGTTCTGGATAACCATGAGATTTCTCTACATTAATTAATGGTTAATAGTTTATCCGTTATCTGAGAAAAATAACCATTAGAGAAAAATATTTCATTTGAATTTGTGTTTCATTCATGTAATATGTTACTACCATCTATGAAAGTGTCAGCTGTGGTTCCAAAATAGTGCGCGGCGAAGCCGTGGGAGTATTTGTCTAATCATATTTGAATTCAACCTGGAACAAATTAGGAGGGAGGTTTTGTTTTTTTTTTTATTATTATTTTTTGTAATTTTTTTTTTATGGAGAATACTTGCTTTATATTACTTTCTTATGCAGCCATTTATTCTATGATTTATATCATGGTTAAGAGTAAGAACACATAATCTGATATATAAACTGTCAGATTATGCGTTATGCTATGATTACGTATAGGGTTGTGATTTTTAAGTGTAGTACTGAAGTGGTAAGAAGTGACAGAGTGCATTCTAAACTCAATTTCTGAACGAATTAATCATATAGGTGCAACATAAACGATGTTAGCTGTCCTTTTTTTTGCCCTTACTTCCCAGTTTTGCACCTAAACATAACTTGACACTTCCCCCTAAAAAGCACTTTCCTGGCCTTTTTTTCTTGTCTTAACTTTTTCTGAGTAGCAATGAAAATCAATCTCAATCAGTCACATCATCAAATCTTTCCTCCCTTTGAAGCAAAACAAGAAATAAAATGACCTATAGTTTCGAGTCAAGTATGCTCCTCTTATTTCTGTAGAAGTAAATAGGACATTTTCAGTGTGTAAGAACTTTTTTTGCCATCAACAGACAAAGATTTTTGTTTCAAAATATCGAAATAATTCTTGTGAATAATGTAATTCTAAACTGATGGCCAGAAATACCACCGGAAACGAATGAAGAAAATAATGAATTATATTGTTAAAAACATACAGAAACTTTTCCTGTTTTGGGCCCTCCAGCAGTTCAGTGCTACTTGCTTGTACTTGGTTATTTGTTTTGTAGGTTAGATTAGAAAAAAAATAGTGACGTATTAAATATATAATTCGTTTTTTCCTAAGCTAACCTGCAAAACAAAACCATAACTAAGTACAAGCAAGAATCACTGAACTGATGGCGGGCTCAAAACAGGAAAGGTCCAAATACAGAAATATTAGTTTATATACCACGATCAAGAGTTTGTATACCACTTGTAAGTTGTGACTACCTAAATAAACACAATGTTTGTTCATAACATGTTGTTTACCAACTTAAATGCTTACTTTGTCACTATCAGGATGGTATATTTTCAGAAATGACTCTGCTGCTTTCAAATTAGGATGACTCGAATGGTATCCCAACATTGATACATCATAGCAATCCAAAACAATGATTACCAACTCAGGTATTGGAGAAAAGCTGAAGTATGTCTTTGAAGCTGTCAACTCTTTGCAATTTTCCTGGTTACCAAACAAGCGCTCTGCTTCTTTATTTGCATTAATGTTTGGCTTTTGAAATTTCAACTCTGACAATTCTTCCCGTGAAAAATTGTACAATTCGTGGTTACCAATAGCGTGGAATGTTGGAATGGATGGAAACTTAGCAAAAGTACTTAGAACTGATGATAGTGCCTCGTGGGAGTTGAGATTCAACCTACGATTGAGTGCATCGATCAAATCTCCTAATTGCAAAACAAACTGTATTGGCTTGGAACTTTTCATCCAAGTTTCGAATGCATTTTGAACCTAAAAAAAACACCAAGTCGTTTTTTTTTTCAGGCTAAAACTTCTGGCAAAGAAATTTCGAAAAAATCATAAGAGTCTAAAT
Organism: Cryptops parisi; assembly: GCA_034695005.1. Classification (NCBI taxonomy): domain Eukaryota; kingdom Metazoa; phylum Arthropoda; class Chilopoda; order Scolopendromorpha; family Cryptopidae; genus Cryptops; species Cryptops parisi. Next base: position 9,532 of record JAQIWH010005804.1, on the reverse strand, counting down.
GAAGAACAAAAAATATTTTCAATTGGAAGCTTACCAAATTAAGAGAATTTCTGTAATATCTCCACGTTGGAGAACACCAACTAGGCTTGTCATCGTGATCAGCATATTGTACATCAGTCAAAACTCCAAATGACAGTAAATAATTATTTTGGACCGAATCAGATGACATCATTACTGCAAGGCAAACAATAAATAAGTAAATCACAAGACTTTTTTGTTATCAAAGTAAAAAATTGATTGAGTCTAAGATATAGAGAGTGAACCTAAATTCGAAGCAAAAATTCAGAGGGGTAGGAAAGGGGGTCGAGGGAAGTAACTATCATCAATGAATCCACATTTGAATTCGCATGGTGATAGGCGTCGTCAAGAGGGTATACAAATGAGGTACATAGACCCGGTGAGAGATGGAAGACAGGAGACTGTACAAAATACTGAGGCCCAGTAGCCAAAACTGGGTCCGGAAGATTCTCCCTTCTAAAAATGCAGAAATGTTTGACCTGTGCTTCATTTGGGCCTCATTTTACACACACTTTGACGATGTCAAGGATCTAGCTCTAGCGCATGCACTTTTCGAGATGGGTTCATTGGTGAAGGTTACTCCCTTAGACCCCCTCTCCTACCTACCTCTCTAGATTTGTGCATCGAATTCAGAGGGTTAACTCGTGATTTTTTTAATCTCATATCGTTTGTATTATTCCTACCCTACAGGATGTAATAAATAAAAAAAAAATTAGGTTCACCCTGTATATAAAAAAATAGTCTCATAGTATACAGACGTTTGAAATTAAAGTTTCACTATTACAATTAAATTGTTTCACATGTATTTTTCAATCTAACCTTGAACTAGTGATCCAAAAAAGAAAACAAAGACAGAAGTGTTACGGCAGAACAAATATCCCTTTTATTTTTATATTTGTGAAGTTCTGATGCTCAGATATTAGCCTGATAAAAAGTGTAGAAATAACACCAACAGTTACATATGTTTTTGATAAGCAATGACATAACTAAAAAGCACCAATACATAAAAAACGCTGATGTTGAGTAACTTAACATGAATATGATCATTTCATCACTCGCTACATAATAATCGGTAAAATTTCATTAATGAAACTGTTTTCTAGTATTGCATGTGACGAGAGTCTGGTGTAAAAAGGTGTAAGTAACATTTTTACAATTTCGAGGAAAACGTGGTTAACGATCTGAACTTGCTTTGCTGTCTATGGGCTACTCATACTTCTTGCAGTAATATCTTGCACTGTACAAGATATTACTGCATATAATGCATATAACAACAATATGTGCAAGTCGCAAATATTCTTGTTTTGCTCAAAATTATGTGCCAGGAAGGTAAAATTGTATCTAACACACTAGGAAATGCTTCTAGGCAATTTTTAACAAAAATGTCACTTTACACCCTTTTACACCAAGCCTTCAGAAAATTGGTTGGTTTAAATTATTTCAAAAATCAATCTGGTAGGTTTTCTTTAACGAAGAAACTGTTTGTGGCGCTAGTGGTCGTGCATGGGATTGTATTTAACTATGGGGTATACGTATAGCAAATAGTTTAGGTTAGTTAAAACATACAACACTTAATGATTTATCATAAAAGTAATACGTTTTTGTTTGGTTTATCTAACCTCAAGTTCAACTTATTTTACCCAAGTGTCACAAGGAGCTTCACCGTCAAAGAAAAAGTACCAAAAATCCATTCCTCTTCAATTTACACTAATAATCTTGAAATCATGTGCGATAGTAAGGAACCAGTAGTGGGCCACTTAAGGATATGAAAGCTTACTTCTTAAGAATTGAGTAAGAATCAGTCAAAAAATGCCATGAAAATTGCAACTTGGGGAAAAAAAATCTACACTGCTCAAAAAAACAAAAAACAAAACAAAACTGAAACTGAAACCTAAAACTTTGGCAGGAAGTGAAAGGAGCTTTGAATGAATTATGCAAAATGATTTGGCATTACAAACATGATTTTGAATTTTAGACCTTTAAAGACAAGTAACGCAATATAAGTGTATGGTCTACTATAGGTACCGTTAATTTACAGGTATTAACGTTAATCAAGGATTTTAAACGTTCGTCAAATTAATATGGTGTGTTTTAAAAATTACACATATACATTTTACACGTAAACCTACGCATATACACACTGTATATGCATAAGTAATATAAGCATAAGCATACCCCCTCCCATATACATACCATAGAATAGTAAGCCTACTGTATTCAGTGAATGGATTCTTATTCCCCGATGTGTATCATCAAATGCACAGATTACAGCATATGCACGGCACACACATGTTCAGTACGGTGATAGCTTATTTATGCGCGATCAGCTGATCATACATCCTTAAGGCAAATATATAGCGTAATATCACACTTACATCTAGGCAAACCGGCTTTAGATAAACCTAGTCACAGTTACAGTACAAAAACCGTCAGGATATGATGGAAACGAGATTACCACTCCATTTGATAGTATGGCATTCGGACTACAGGCTAAAATTACTTTTACTTTCTATCTGCATGTATCTGCCGCAAATATCAAAGTGATTCTACCTTGGTTACGACTACAACAAATCAGCTGATTTTATTAATCGAAAAACCGAGTCCGAAACTTTCATTTAATCCCATCTTATGTCGCCATCTGCCGGAAAAGTCATTAATTATAGTGAATGAAAACTTCTCATTCAAAATCGATACCTTAGCGTACTGGCACTTGGAATGGTATCACAAAAACAAGTCATACGAATGAATACCAACCAATTTAAAGTACAACATATAATGTTTTTTAATTAAATACCATTAAGCTTAACGTCTAGTTTGATTAGACTAACTCATGAATTCTTATTCATATACTGAATTGTCATTTATTATATTGATGAAATCTAGACAGTAAACTATGACTGCATTCTTGAGGACGATGTTGTATCTCAATCCCATTAAAATAATTGCAAATCTAACCTTATAAATCGGGTTACACGATGCAAAACATCTAAATAATAAAATGTTCAACCATTGCTATTGTTTCCTATTTAACGTTTATTTAATAACAATTATTCAAAAATTAGCTTGGACGAAATCAGCTATGTTATACTTATAGCATGCGTAGTATTTAGGATCGATAACACTGCAAATAACTAAACTTCAATAAACAAAGAAATCAAGATATTGTGATTGAAAAAAATATTGACAATAAAAAATATTACAAATTATCCGAGGTCATGCAAGTCTACAACTTCGAAATAGCAAACTGAAGACTTGCCCGGAATAACATTGTATGTTACAAAAATTCAATATTGAGATTATTATGGAAAACTGTGCCTCAAATGTGGGCCTAACTAGTGCTGTCAATAGACAAACTCATACCTACCTAAAACATATATATATATCACTTCGAAATTGGGCACCTAATATGTAACAATCAATGTGTTGCTGAATACTTCTTGTGCCATTTACTCAAAACTATGAATTGTTACACGCAACGTTATCCCGGGCAAGCTTTCAATTGTATCAAAACAATTAAGCCAAAGAGCTTACAGGTTACTCCAGTCAAGGTACCAGTCGGTTTTCGATGAAAAACAAAATACGACTTAATTGATTTTTTTCTCTTTAATTTCTACTTCCAATAAATCCGGTGAAGTTTAAAATTACCAGACAAATCATAAAAAAAAAACAACAATACAATACATTTAAATGTACAATATCTGTAGCTTAACCACAGATTTTAGTGTATACAAATGACAAGCAACGTGAAAATGACTTTTTTTTCAAAGTCCCAAGAGTATTGGATCATCGAGACCGTATATTTTGGTATCATTGGATCAGGCTCGAGAATCGCTAGAAAAACATATCACTTTGCTAAATTTCCCTCGACGAACGTAACTGGTAAAAGTTTATTTTATGGTGTTTTTAGTGTTTTGGTTAACCCTCCTCTGACTTTGAAGTCATATAATATTTTAATTATGTACGTATGCTGTACGTTTAACAATATGTACGTATGCTAAATTGTAGAAACCACACAATTTGAGAAAAAACTTTTAAATAATAAAAAATAAATAAAATAATGTACAGTACAGTTCGATTTTACCCGTATCCAGTATCAGTCAGCATTTATAGATATATTTAGGAAATTTAGAGAAATTACCCTCAGACCAAATTCCACGACTTTGTACATTTGAAGACACGTTAAATAATGAGTCATTAGTTGTTATTGAGACCATGTCTAAGAAATTTTAGACCAGACGATCTTGTTTCCTCGTCTGCTTCCTTTGGATCTAGTACCTTGCCTTTGAAAGTTCGGAACTGTCTGTTCCGAACTTTCCTTAGGTGCATTACATGGAGGAGCCTCTTCAGCTGGCACACATCCTCCAGCAATATTACTAAATAATTGTCCTTCTTCGCAAGACTGGAGTTTGAACGATACAGTGTCACCAATAGAAGTACATAAGTAGTAGCGATCACAGTACAGCGGATGTCTCCGGAACCCTGGTTTGTTACCACACGTTAACTGAAATGAAAAATAATCTTCTTCGATCTCACCAGACGTCGGATCTCCAGTGACTTTATCTCCGTCAGTACCATTTGGGTTTGCAGTTACTTTGTCACTACCAGTACTGCTGGGATTAGGCTGTGTAGTGACTTCATCACCATCAATAACATCAGGATTAGAATGTGTTGTAATTTGATTTTCATCTGTGGTAACACCAGGATTGGAAGTCACTTCGGCTTCAGTGGAATCAGTTCTATCAGGGTTTGGATTTTCAGTTGTTCTATCTCCAGTCTCCTCAGTAGTGACAGTGTCAGTAATTTTATTCTCTTCCGACTCGCTATTTGATGATTCGGTTACACTTCCTGGTGATGTTATTTCTTTATTACTTGTGATTTCATCAATTCTCGTGGGTTCAACACTGCTACCAGCAGTGATTTCAGCAGTTGTTGATCCATGCTCCACACCTGCATCGATAGGATGTGACTCTGTTGTACTTTCACCGAGGTGCGTGTGATTACATTTTGGATTCTCACTTGTTACAGAAGAATCACTCGCCATGGCTTCTGTGTGTCCTGGACAATGGCAGGGTGTCGATTCAGTTAATTTAGCAGTGGTTGTAGCGACCGGTAAAGTTGTAGGGCTGTTTTGTGGAGAAGTTGTGGTAGATGATGTAGCTGGTGGAAGTGTACTTGTAGTAACTTCCTCCCGAGGTGGTGTTGTCTCTTGAACAAGGTTAGCGGTAGATATCTTGGCTTCCGGATTTTCCGTCTCTTTGATATTTTCATGTGGACATTTAGGAGTGGCTGGCTCCGGAGTGGCTCTAGTTATTTCTTGACCCGTTTCAGCATTTTCGCATGGGGGAGCAGCATATGGATAATTGCAAACACTGATGCTTTCATCAAACACAGTGCCAGGTGCACAATCAAACGAGAATCTGTGATACATTTTCTCATCACCTGTGAAGTCGACACATCGATAAAACCTATGACAATCAGCTGGATGACGGAAAAAACCAGCGTGTGGGCATGGCAACGATTGTGTATCTGTTGATGCAGTCTGTTCTTTGTTGTGTTTCCTGAGCTTATTGGAAGGCATTCTGCCAATTTTCCAGTGTTTGTTCACAACTTTACCTCTGGGGAATGCTTAACGAGAAGAATGCAAACATAATTTATGAATCAATTATTGAATAAGAAAAAACAAATGAAGAATGTTTGTCAGCTTACCACATCCAATATTGACAAACACAATGAGCAAACAAATTATTGATGGCTGTAAATACATCTGCAAAAAAATGAGATGTGTTTTGCATATTAATAATTATATGCGCCAATACACATTACTGCATCATTATCTAGCTTGTTACTATACACTACTAGTACAGTACTTAAATTTTATACACATGTTAATATAGTTTTGCAATGTATTTCGTTATGTGTAATGTCAATTTTCTATTAAAAGTGTATTTTTCCATTGTTTTTAAATACCCTCATGAGACCCTCTGTAGTGGGATCGCTTTGAAATTGTGCTTTTTGATAACAATAACAGGATAGTCACATTAAAAAATCGATAAAAATATTAAACAGTGTTTTGAGACTGACTGATTATGATAACAATAGCCGATTGAAAACATTATCCGTCATTATATTAACCAGATTCTACTTTGGTTCTATAAAAGAATAAAATTTAGAAATTTTTTTTTTTTTATAAAACACGTTTTTTGTGACTTTTTTTGCTATTTATTTTATAAAAAAAAACTTATAAAACTGAACATAGTTTGAAACACTAGGCTTCATCTTTAACAGGATTGCAATTTTGAAATAACAAAAACAGAAGTTGGGTTAGCTATTAACCGTTTTATGTTATTTCAAAATTGCAATCCTGCTGAGGATGAATCCAGGTGCTTCGAAACATGTTCAGTTTTTATGAGTTTTTTATAAAATAAATGGCAAAAATCACAAAAAGAAACGTCTTTTAAAAAGTTTCTAAATTTTATTCTTACATCACTAATTTTGCCAAAAAAAAAAAATAATAAAACCCTCTTATACAACACTTTTTCACGTAAATGTGCGAATTTAAATTTTTTTTTAAGTTCTATAAAACTCAGCTAGTTTTCGGATAACGCGAAAGGTTATGCAAATACCGCGTATAAAATCGTACCCGCATATATCAAAATTCTCATAAAATAAAAAAGGAAACTAAAATGAGTAATTTAGCGTTTGTACTAGCAATTTGAATACGTAACGTACACACTGTGGAAACAAAGCAATAGTTGCAGGTGAGCATACATTTCTTCACCGCCGCACAGAATCGCATGATAGCAAAATCTTCTTGTATATAACGAGCGTCTGAGAAGTTTCGCCTCATCGCATAATTGCAAAGCAGTATCTATGGAGTTGGTATAACTATAGGGCTACCTGTATTTACAATTACATGCTACAATCTTTCTAGTACTGTATATAGGAACTTTGTAACCAATCAAAGCATAAGAAACCTAACCTTACAATATATAAACTTAAGGACACATAAGAGTACACTTAAATACGCATTGGACAAGCGCTTGAACAAGATATCATCATCACTATGTTTCTGCCTGAAATTCAGACATTGTGAATGTCTTTCAAACTAGTCTGTTGAAATGCAGAAATACTTATTACTAACCTAAAATAAAAATTGAGAATATTCCATAAATGACTAGGTTACATTATTTAATCGCAAATTTAGTGCTGTTTTGAAATTATAACCGACTTTTAAACAATCGTTCGTAAATAATTAAATAAGTTTATTATTCATTTAAAATTATACATTGGGATAAATTCAATATGAAAATCAGGTAAGACATGTTTATACAAAGCTGCTTAAAAATATAAACAAATCTAATACATTTCGAGTTTACGCATTTGAAAAGGATTTTTCGAACATGACTAGTAAGTTGCTAAACACAGTAAATACAACCATAATTACAATTTCATGTTCTATTGGTTAAATGTGCATTTTTAACAGAAAACAATCATGAAATTTTCAATTCAGTTTCACTCACTAAACCAAATTAAAGTGCTATCAAATAATAAAAACAAAATGAAATTATTATAATTTCAGCATCTCACCCTTTATGTTGAAGTGTAATTCCTTTTAGACTATTTTTCACCAATAAGTGAATAGGTATTGAAATATCACCACTAACAGTCACAGATGATGATGTTCTTTACTTTATCCATCATAATTTCAGCAGTGAGTATTTATATTGAGACAACCACCCTCTCCTTCCACAAACAACAGCCAATGGAAAACCTCTCCCAAAGAAACTCTCCTTTCTTAAGCATAATTTTCAATGTAACCGATAGAAACGATCTAACGTATGAGGAAGTCTTGAAATATCAATGACATGGGTCGTGATGTGAAGTGAAAGTTCAGTCATCTTCACACAAATATTTTAATGATCATGTTAGTATTGACATTGGGGTCAACTAATGCATATGAATGAAAAATGAGAGTTCATCCTATGAAAATCAACTCGAATAATCGTGTCAACATAGCAGTACAAACATTCATAAACGATCACACACAAGGACAAAGTAATCCTAAAGATTACATTATTTTAGGGGAATAGCATACAGTATCAAAAACCATCAATCAAAAATATTTTTAAAAATAGTTTATGTATAAAGTCTTCCAACTTGTCCAATAAACAACATGGTAAAAAGTTCCAGTTTCAACAGTCCGTTATCCTTGACATTAGTACACTATCTTTTGCATATTTATTACCCATAATGACTTTTGCGGATTAGATTGCTCATCACTTTTTCACATGAATTAGCGTAATGTTCAAAGTGATGAATTTATTAATATTAAAAAGTAAAAACCCACATTTCGTATTTCTTGAGCAACGATTCCGGAAACTGCTCAGTGTTATTACGAATTTACGATGATTTATTAAACCCGTCGCTAAGATCAAGAGCAATTTTGCGTCATATGAAATTAATTAACCATATTAAATTCGCGTTATGAGGTTTTTGTTTTTATTAACGAGAAAAAGGCTAAGTCGTTTTTAAGACTCATGTTTATGCTATAACGTTCCTGCGCTACCTTAATTGCTTTTCAACGTTAACATACATCAACAAGAATTGCAAGAAAATTGCATCAACATTGCTAGTTTAGTTTCAAAAGCATAAAAGAGCAGTTCGCAGAGCAAACTATTTCATACTATACCGATTTGCAAGGACGAGTTTTTTTACAGTAACTTTTACACCAACGTGGTTCCAATTAATAATCACCTAATGCCATCATAAAAATAAACACAGAAACAAACATAAAAACATCATAGAAAAAAATCATGAAATTTTCATAGGAATGATATTGTCAAAACCTACTATATTCAATTTAACAATTATCTCGAAATGCTCATCCAAAATAACGTTTTCAAAAACTATTAAAAATATCACTGAATATCATACAAAAACAAGTAGGCTACATTAAAAATGTTTTTAAGCATAATTATGCTTTATACAATAGATTTGAAGTGCTATTGTTATAAAAATACATTTTGAAAGATTTTTATTAAATTTTGAAACAACATCGTGGAAACCTACGGTATTATTAGAGTATATAGTATTGCAGTAAAGCCACTAATTCAGAAGATTGCTCACTCACACCTCACGCCATCACTGCCTCACAAGTGTAGCTACAAGCGGATAATGATAAATAACTAGCTACGAGTACATCATAAAATTTGCTGATTGTCCGAATACTTTTTTGTTTGTTTTGTTATATTTCTTGTTTTAACATGATCTTGATGCACTCATGATAACGTTTGTTGATCATTGTTCCTGTTAACGTTTTAGCTTTTACTTTTTTAACTACTGTACAGTATTTCAATTGAGTTTGAGTACACAAAGAAGAATACACAGAATAAAGCAATAAACTAAAATCACAATCTAACAATACAAATGTAAATAATAACAATGAACGGGGTGATTCGAGAAAAATACCCCGTCGTTATTGATGGGTGTATTTTCTAGTTTAAATATACAGTAG
>JAQIWH010005803.1:0-13936 GCA_034695005.1 Cryptops parisi | reverse complement strand
CACGCCCCCCCCCCCCCCCCAACAAAAAAAAGTTACCTGATAAATATGATCCGACGTAAAAATATTTGATAAAATTCGGAAAACGTTTGACAAATTTTCGAAATCCAATCAAAAATTGGAATTTTTTTTGTAATTTATTTATATTATAAATGATTTATATATCGATAAAAGATGTATTTATATTAATTATGTATCAATAATTTTTTTATGTGGTGTGTGACCCTCTCCAAACTGGAAGTCTTTTTATACGCGCCTGCTTAGGTAGGTACTTGGAGTTTAACGAGGGCACCGACTGGCCTTACAGCTATGTCATTTGGCCCTCAGCCTCAGATTTTATTTAAATCATAAATACAGAAATAATGATGAGATGAGGATGATAAACATGGAACAGGGTTTTACTTGTATGATGCATGAGTAAACGGGAGTGCCCCGAGAAAACCTGCTTAGGTAGATATTTGATTTGGAGCGATGCACAAACTGTCTAAAGGCGTGTCCTATGGTGCCCATTAGATCAGCTTAGGTAGGTAGGTTAATAAGAAAAAGTATTAACTGCTAACAAGCCTTCGTGAATTCTAGTTTTGACTAGGTAAAACTAAAATTGATCAAAAGCTTTAAGCTAGTTTTGACAAGAAAAATCTGGTTCAAACGGATTTTGGACTTTCACTGTAACATAGTTGTCTACGTACATTACCATATCAACATGAATGAACTATAGGAATTACCATAACAACGTGGATGTAATCAAAGTAAACGAAGAACCCAAATCAGAGTGCACCAGAATGTTTTTGGCATGCGTTCAATCATTATTGACAGAATGACAGGTTTAACTTCTAGACCCACCACCATTAGTATTATTATTATTTGATGGGCATATAGCTAGTGAATTAATATGTACCCAAGAGTCATGATCTTTTAATTATAAAATTTCGTGATATAAATGTTTCTGAAATATAAAATCAGCTATTCATAATACATAAAGCCCATAAAACATAAAATTAATTTTCACTAACAAACTACAACTAGATAAAATTCATTCAAACCTAACAAGTGAACTGGATATTATAATTTTGCACATGAAACAAGGGATTGAAAAGATCCCTTATTATAACATTAAATGGATCGTGTTAAACCACAGTGAACTAACTCACTTTTTTAAAATTTGCCTGAAAAGAGACCACTAAGTCATGATCTAGGCACAGACTAAGAAATATATCGCTGGACCAATTAGAAAGGGATACAGAGCTCCATGAACCAATCGGAATAGCACATAAACCAAGCCACACGTAAAATCAGTTTTCTCAAATTCAAGTTTTTTGACTTAGTTCGGTATGGTTTAAAGACAAACCAAGTTAAGAATAATAGCCACCATTCATAATAATAAATTCTAGTTAGTTAGTTGCATGCATACAAACCATTCAGCAAGCATAATTTATTTTGATAAGATAAAAACACATCGTTACAAGTTCTTCTTTTTCCAAGATAGAATAGCATTCACCTTCAAAGAATTGAAATCGAAGTAAAACGTTAGCACTAGTTTTTTTGTTAAAACGTAAAATGGAAATCAGTTAAAAACTGCTAGATCTTTAATTCGCCACCTCAAGAACGACAGCTTTCCTAGGTATATGTTTAAGAGAGAAAAATCCTTTTTAAACGTACCACTTCACAAACATCCATCTCACTCACAACCTTACACAAACACAACTGGAACACTGATGACGGCATAATAAAGTTAGCATAATATACGGTGCACATTCTCTCCTGCACGATAATACTGGTGTATAATAGATATTTCAAAATTTTCTTACTCGACGCCTACAGTAAATAGATGTAAAAAAGAAAAACCACGATTCGGAAAAGTTTGATAAGAGATTGTTGCAAAACTATAGCACTTCTGCGATTTAGCAGGGTTATTTTTTTTTGTTTTACTATTTTTTTTTTTTTGATCTTACCGAAAACGCTAATAATTTCAGGCACAAAGGCAATATGGTAACACATGTTAAAAACCTATAGCCTCTAAGTCACAATAAATAATTTTTTTCTTCTTCGCATCTTATCTTCAGTAATCGTAAAATAGGCTTTCTTTTACGGTCAAATCCTGCGAAAAATAAATCAATGACATCCTAATATTTGCACCTGTATACCTTATACAACGTTTGTCGACGGAAGACTATTATAAAACAAATTTTGAACATGAATACGGTAGAAATAGCTTAACACGAATTGCCTAGTAAGTTTTAACAAACTAAACAACAACAACAACAAATAGAAATCAGGGAACATGATCTACAAGATTGGTTAAATTCTTTCCATTTGGCACCGACTTCCAGGAGCTAGGAATAACCCAAACTCAAGATGGCAACTTTTATAAATCCCAAAAAAAAAATTGGGGTTTGCGTTATACATATCCAAATCAATTAAATTTTAAAAATCTACAACTTTTGTCAAGAGAGAGAGGGACTCCATAAAGTTTGCATGAATCAGGCGCTTTATAGGGTGAAATGCTGTTCATAAAACCAATGTCATCACTAGGGGATGCAGACCGCACTGGGTGACACCATTAAAATGGGAGATATCAACAGAATGGGGAGGGTGACCAGATTTTGAAAACCAAAACCCGAACACAAAAACAATATATTGATACATCGATAAAACAATCGATATATTGAAGAAAACCTTGATATTTTTTTTAAATATCGTTACATCATAAAAATATTAATTTGTTTGACATGCAAACTTTGTATAACCAGATTTCAATAAAAAAAAAAATTGGATAGGGGTCTACACTATAAAAAAAAACCCAGCTTATTATGTAAAAAAACAAATTAAAAAACATTTTTTGTTAACAAGCGAGTCCAATTAGTACGGTAACCATAACCATTAGCATGGTTATGGTGTAAACATCTTAGCTATTTATTACAACTTTTTCTAGTCCCACGTGTGATGACCAGAACATCTTAGCTGTATATTTTTGGAGGGGTGGGAGAGAAGTGCTAAGATGTTTACAACATCAAAAACACTATCAAATGAATAGATAGCATTACTGTGTGTGTATTATTGGTTAATATTAAAAAACCAGGGCAAAAGGCGAAAATCTTTTTTTTGTGACTCGGGGGCATTGTGCTAAAACCGGAACGTCTGGTCACCTTAAAAATGAATGAAACCATCAGAATGGGTGACATCAAAATGACTATACTTTTTCTGGTATTTTAGCTACAATATTGTAATAATTAAGGTTATTATTTTTGATTCAACATCAATAACTATTTGGGGAACACAGTAGAAAAAAAAAGGTGACACCACGAGTCACCACACTGGGTGACACCAACCCCCTAGTGACGCCATTGCATAAAATGAGGCTTTCCACAATTAAACTCATTGTATTAGGCTTCGCTATAGTTACCCTTCACAGGAGGACTATGAAACCAAAGTTAATCAAGGTTCGTGCTTTCAGTATTCGTGTTAAGCAAGATCTAATTTGTGCATGAAACCGGACAATTAAATATGTTATCCTAATAATAAATATTGAGATCAAATAAATGATATCTAGATCAGATATGCGTAGTTTCAAAACAATGGCTTTGACAAAACAAAAATGAAAATATATATGTGTGTATATATATATATCTGTATTTTTTTTTTTATATATCAGGCACGGTTTATCCAACGAAAAGATGAGATTCGCTCATAATTACAAACCCTATTTCATCGTATATAAAAAAAAGATGAGCACTTCCATCTTTCTTTGTCCTAAATATCTAATAATAACAATACTATTAATAATATAAATTATACTATATGAAAGGAAAAAAAATTCGATAAATAAATTCTTGACAATAAAAATCTGCAAATTGAAGCTGCCAGTAACAGATTTTAAATTGCTTTTTTTTTTTGCTATTCTATGATAAAAGATATTTTTTTTTTACATAAATACTTGTATTACACTGCACTGAAAAACACTTTTTCCCATGTCGTGGAATGCAAAATACCTGCAGAATTAATTGACTGATAACACTTTTCTACACTTCCACACTGATCATGAAAAAAAAAACACAACAAAGCATTAAAAACAAACTATTAAGTAAATTTAAAAAATAAATAAATGTAATCGTGTTACATCCATCTAACGTGCCAAAATTGTTGACGTGTTGTACAATTTTTTGTTACTTTTGTCGTAGATCAACATTCGTATTGGTATCATTTCCATTAAAAATGCAAAACGCCATATCCTGTTGGAATGTCATTTAAAAGAAAGTGCATACATGATAACCTTTCAATGAGGAACTATCTGATCCACAATTTAACGTAAAACATAAAAAAAAAAAAACAATTTGCACAAAAAAAAGGGGGGGGGGAGTTGATTCAGTATCATGACATGAAAAAATCTCAGTCGTTACTTTCTTGAAAACAAAAAATAATATTAAGATAAATAATAAAGCAATCACATTTGAAAAACACAGCAATGATTAGTAAACATACTTACATAAATAAATCAGGACCAGCGAACGTTCTTACTACATATAAAAAAAATTAAAATAAAAATTGTTATTTAATACACTGTTGTCTCTCTTTCGGGCGATACGTGGTCCTTTAAAATCTCCTCTTGTTTCAGCTGTAGTAATCGTATTTGCACTTTCACTTCCGTGGTGGCGTCCCTTTCCCGTTGAATTTTTTCACTCAGTTCTTGATTTTGTTTCTATTGAACCAAAAGGGGAAATTTGACAGTACCCAAAAACAAAATTTATTTTTAAAATAAATTAAAAATAAATTTAATTCATTTGAAAAAAAACAAACAAACAAACCCGAACCTTGAGTTCCTGATTTTCCTTCATAAGATCTTCAAGAATTTGTTGCAATTCTTCTTCATCTTCCTTGTGGACAAGTTAAGAAAATATTTCACACCATGTACTTACTATGAAGATTGAAAAACTTCAAAATAATCTGGATTTACACTTTACAGATTATACCAGGCTTACTAATTTTATACTTGAAAAGCTAATATATTGAAAATTCTTAAGTTTTGTATATACAGTGAAACTTGTCTTGCTCGAATTTTTTCATGTCCCTACAACCAGCAATACATGTAAACAAACTTCTCCAACTCAAATTTCTCCTATGAAACTCGAATTTTTTTCCGGTTCCTTGGGTGTTTGAGTTAGAGAAGTTTGAATGTAATGACATTTCGAGGGAAGTCTGACATTGACCAATCGAGCATCGAAAATCATCACTGGGAATCAATGCACATCATTCTGGAAACTTGAAGCAACACCCTTAGTTGTGAACACTAGTTTCTAGTGAAATTAAAATGCCATCACTAGTTATAGCCTACTTACTAATACTGTAATAAAATAAAAGTCACAGAGGTTCGCAGTAAAGGATACACTTTCACTGCTATCCATGTCCGATGTGTTATCTGAACTGTCTCCGGAAAGCCTACGATACCGATACAACGTCTGCAGTTCCAAGATCTCGGCCTTCAAACGCTCCACTTCGTTCCTTTCGCTTTCTATCTTCCGCCGAAGCTCCTCCCCCAGCTGCAGCAACTCTTCTTGTTGCACTTGAAGAACCAATTTTTCGTCGACCAATCCTTTATCGTCACCTTCTTCATCTTCAACGGGCAATTTCGTTTTTTAAATACAACTTCTCCAATGAAATAAAGCAAGAGAAAGAAACAACCAATCATGCACATTACTTTCTATAGGCTGACACTCCGGTTCTGCTGTATCGTTTCTTTCAGGCGACTGTGTCTCGTTGAGTGTTGCTTGTGAATTTTCCGACACTTCAGGAGACTATGAAATAAACCATCGACAAAATAGTTAATTTCACCTAGGCCATCGTTATTACCGAGATAATTAGTGTTTATAAAGCATACACGTTCACCCCAAACATGAGTAGGATTACATTAAACTTTTGGTTACCAAGACAGTCGCATAGCCAGAATTTTAAATTAACCAACATCGAATGAAATGGTAAATTGAGAACTACATGGGCAATTTTTATAATTATTATTTTTTATTTGTAACAAACATAATTAAACTGTAATATGTAACTTATAAAACTAAACAATTGAAAAGTTGGGTAAAAAAAACACGATGTAAATCCACTTACGTCGTTATTCCGTAAAAATGCATATTTTTTAAACGTTTTAGACCAATTTATATCATAAAGACATTGAGTTGCAAAAAATTCAAACTTGACATTTTCTAACTTTTTAGACAGTAAGAATATGAAACGCAACTATTGTAAATGTGAAATTTTTTTTGTGATTTCTTTCTTTTTGTCGCTTCGCTTCCGGGTTGTTTCATTTTCAAAACGATGAAAAAGATACTGATCTTTGAAAAAAACGACGTAAATTCGCACAATATTTGGAATAATGACGTAATTGCATTTTTAAATTAGCCTGTAGCTGGAGGCTGGTCAACTAAAGTTCATACTATAGAAAGGTGGTCATGACAGGCATACATAATAGAAATTTTTTTTTTATAGCTGAAATTTGCAAGTGCCAGAAATTTTTCGCCCCTTTTCTCAAAAATACATTTTTGGAGTTATGACGACGTTATTCCACCCAACTCCCCATTTGCTAATCACTGAAACGTAATAACTATGACTTTACAACATAAAGATAAACACTTTCTGTTTCTGTTCTCGTTCAAGGTTCAGTTTGAAATTTTGGCACAGCCGAGCCCATGACAGGTCATGCAACAAAACACATTAAATTCTACAACAGTCAAAATAATTCTGTCAAAAGAGATAGATTCAAAACGCATAGTTAGTTGCACTCGAGAGATGTCACAGTGAAGATTTCACATACAAAAACACACATATCGCCTTGTTAGTACAGTAGCAGCAAGCAGACATTTGGCAAGCACATGCAGAAGGGAATTGATTTAGCGGAGATGAGAGATCCAACACAAGATGATGTTAAAATACCTCGGTTTCTTGCGTCGGTGTGCTTTCCGTCGCATATTCTGGAATGGGATGCGTTTCTGCTATCACTTGCACAACCTGAACTTCACTCTGTTCTCCTTTCTCGAGTATTACTTCTCCGTCGTTCTTCTCGTCGGAGGAAGACGATTCTACCTGAGCTTCAACACTAATGTGTGTTTCTCCCTCCTACATGAAACAACAACAACACAAAAACAATCAACCTTAATATATGACATATCCACAATGAAGGGAGTTTCACTCGATGGACGATATACATTTCCCGAAACGTACCGTTTTAGCCTCCCACGGAACAAACACCTTGCATTTGAAATCGTCCGGTATTTTGGAATGAACAGGTTCGCTGACTGTACGCAGACGCGTGTCGATGTGAAATTCGTCATCCACCGTTGGTGCTGTTTCTTTCGGCTTTTCACTCTCTTCAAGTTTGGCGGTGTCGGTGTTTGTCGCATTACTAGAACCTTTCACGCGCTGTATGCAACGCAACTGAAACACATAGCGCAAACGTTATTTTGGAAAATGACAAAACTCGTTCCGCAATCATCAAGTTTCTTGTATCAAAAAATCCACACCTTTCTTTTCAATTGTGTGATGATTCGTTGAACTTCCCACAGCTGTTCTTCTTTCTGACGATCTTTCACGCCCGCATTCAATTCAGCATGTAACTGATTCAAAACGGACTCTTGCTTGCGGATCTCTTCTTCGATCGCTGTTGGGCTGTCGGGCAACTCCAAAGATGAACGTGAATTCTCCGGGCGAATGGGTGGCACGTACCTACAATGAAAAATTCCTGCTACAGCACCTTACATAACATCAAAATCGTATTTCTGAATATCTTAAATTCGTTGGAAAAGAAGAACCTTCTATGAAATAAACCACTCAGCGCCTTGCGAATTCTCTTGGGTGTCTTGGAACCCATCATGAAATGACACGCGTTATCAGTGGTGTTTTAGCACCTTGTTTTACACCCCTCTTATCTCATTCTGGATTAAAGGTCTTATCAGCAGAAAAAAAAGAAAAACAACCAATCGTCTTTTAACATTGAAAACTTGATAAATCATCCCTCCAAATTATGAAAACAACCACCATAACAGCAAAGCCATTTTATAGAATTTGAAACGTTTCATCAGATTCATCTCGACTGAAGAAATTCAAATGGCCAGCGAGTAAGTGAAATATGCATTTTAATGCAATTTTACATTATAGTAATTGGATTATATTATAGTACTTGGTGTGAAAGAGAACGTGACAAAGAAACTGCTTAAGTGACCTTACAAAGCATTGATTACGAGTTACTACAGGATGGAGCAAAAATCTCTTATACTTAAAAGATGCATATGTATTGACCAATGTAGTTTACGGAATATATGAAGCACAATATCCGCAAGACAAAAGTGATGTGCCTTACAGGATGCATTTCTTATGTATCAGTGTGGCATCCTGATATACAAGGTGCAGCATTTAATGTTACCCATTTCGAATGTAGGGTAACACATTCACTATACACAGCAAAAAATACAACTAAACAATGTTAAAGTAAGTCAGTGTCTTGGATTCACATCTTGAATACGTCTTGGAGAGTCGTATGGAATTTTATTCTTAATCATCTCAAGAAATCAAAAGTGTCAAACTAATCGATATTAACAAAAACAATTTATAGAGTTACCCACTTACTTTTTAAGTGTGATATCCTTAAAAATGTCATGGCTGTGAATGAAAAAGGCGTTCAAAACACGATGACTGATCTGCATCGTTGGACTTAATACTATAGACACGTTCTGGATATTCATCTTGTTTTGCTTTTCCTGAAAATGAAAAAAAAATTAGTGTTCAAAAATATAATTTTAAACACGGTCATTCGTCTTATTTTAACCCTTTTGGAAGTTACCCTTTCAATGATATGTCCCATGTGCACAAATATCCATGACAGTAATAAACGGTTAGGTTGTGGCAGTTGTTCTATCAACGCAGTAAGATTTTCTAACCGATCCTGTGGATCTTTCATCGCTGCAACAAACAATAAATGCACAAAACAATGCATATTAACACAAATGTAATTGAAGAGTTGGGTGGAATAACGGCGTCAACTCAAAAAATGTAGTTTCAAAAACTTCTGGCCAAGTTTAAGATTAACAAAAAATTCCTGTCAACTGTATATTTATACAAAGAAAATAATGAACAGATTTTGCATAAAAGTCGTCAACTTTAGTTGACAGGCTAATTTGCAAAGGCAATTACGTTATAGCAAATATCATGCTGATTTATAAATGCATTTATGCCGTTTTTCCAAAGATCAGTATCTTTTCCATTGTTTTGGAAGCGAAACAAGCGAGTGAGACACCCAGGAAATGAAGCGACGAAAAGGAAGAAATCACAAAAAAATTTCAGATTTACAACAGTTTGTGTTCCATATTTTTGTTCCCATAAGTCCGAAAAATTGAATTCAACCCAATAATATTTTTATGCTGTAGACTAGTCTAAAACGATTCAATATATATGCATTTTATGGAATATCAATTTATAACGAATAATAACTTAATAGTTATTGTATAATAAACATGAATGAAAATAGATTACTTCGTTAACTACAAAATGGTGCAAAACAACCAATAAATTTACAAAATAGTGGTGGGTTACTCCATTAAACACAAATTGGTGTTTAAAAAAACTAACATTTTGTAACCAAAAAATTGGGTGCAATATTTGTAATGATAATGTGTTGTAATCGTACAAAATATTGTGAAAATTCACCTGAAGCTTCTTCGAATTTAGGCACGAGTTCATTGGTCAAAACCGTCTCTGGTAATTCTCTTAGAAAGAGCTTCAAAAGCGAAGCGACTATGTGAGGTTCGTGTTCGTATAAATACACTTGTTCGTTCTTGTCGTACTTTAACCGCAACTGTTGAACTTTTGATTTGACGCCCGACAGCCGGTAAATGCCTTCGCATGTTAAACCTGCAAAAAATTTCAAAAGCACATCGCTTAATATCAATTTTCAAAATGAAATACCAAGACAATTGTCGTATTTTTTTTAAAATGTTAAGGAAATGAAATAACATTGAAATTCACCTTGTTCTTCAATGTAATCAATACATTCTCTAACTATTGCTGGTAATTCGATTCCGTCGTGACATTTATTTCGTTCGATTGCCACGTGTAGAGGAACACCAAAAATCGACCTATCGTCTAATAATATACAAGCAAATACAATATTATACCTGTTATTGGCAATGTATAGATTCCAGGCATTCTATTAAATGCGTAGCCTCATCTGGCAAAGTATGAAATAACATCTTTTATACAACTATTCACCGCATTTGGCAAATACGATAGGTTAGTTGACAATATTTTCTCTATAATCTATATAAATAAAAATGTAAATGTCCGTTTGTCGTAACCGATGGACGCGAAAAGTTCTGCACCGATTGCTTTCACGTTTAAACAAGGGTCACTCAGGAGCACGTGAAGAGGCAGCTCAGGATCTAAATGGTCACATGCATGAGCGCGTTATTAGCGATTTAAACAATATTCACGCGCAAGAATCACGTGATTTCTAGACATTTAAACAAAAGTCACGTTCATGAGCACGCGCACCTATTAAAAGGATTTAAACATTAATCACGTGCAACTCGAATAATTTAAACAATAGTCACGAGCACAATTCACATGATGTTTAACAATTCACACATCAGATTCGCGTGGTTAAATTTATTGTCACGCATATTACGTGGTACAGAGATTGGTTGTAAAAAATAAAACAAATTAACCTTTAGTAGTAAAATGTTTCTTCGGCTGAATCTGTTTTTCATTCAACAATGAGCCTAAGCTATGCATTATATATGTTATGTAATGTATGGTTATTTACAACAATAGTAAACGAATATGTGGTTCAGAGCAGCAGCAACACTCAATCTAAAAAAAAAAAAGACTTTTCATGTGCCAATAGTGACACGACATTGATCCCTCAAATTTTGATAGATTCCCTTGTCACGTGGGACTAATCTGTGCACTAAATTTCAAGTCCCTACGACACACGGAACGTGGTTAAAAAAAATGACATCTTCGATTTAAAACAGTTGAACCATTTTGAAGAATGTTTAAGACGCCAAGTCAAGTTAAATATGAAAAGTTGTAAGAAAAATTCTATTCCGTTTCAAGCAGGCCATATACAGTGAGCAATTTGTATTCGTTTAATTAAAAACAAACAAATAAACAGTAAAAAAAAAAAAAAACCAAGAGCAAACCAACGCTAATCTAGTTAACCATGTCTAATACATTTTAGTTTCACTTTTTTTTTTTAACTCTTAATCTTTATATGACAACTTTATTTCAAAGGTTAAATAAAGGACAGCCTTGAAAAAAAGTAGTTAATCGGATTAAACTCTTAAGTTACCTCTCTTTTTTATAAAAGGAAAAAAAACAACTATACTCATGTATAAAAAAAAATAATCTTATTCCGACGTAATTGTAAGCATTTTATTTGTATTCGTCACATGTAAAACAAAAAAAAAAATAAATAAAACAAACTAAAAGGCAAATGAAAGCCAGAAAAAAAAGTGCAAACCAATTAGAACCATTTATCAGCTACTTAATCCTTACGATGGAATCGTGTAAAGAAAAGATCTAGAAAACAACTTTATTTGATTAAAGAAAATCAACGTTAAGTGGGCTTTCACGATTGACAAAAAACAAAAAAAAAAAAAAAGAGAAAATAATCTAAGTGTTGATTCAATGCTAATTAGAAGATAGGGTGTTAAAGATAAGCCTTTTTTTTGTTTCAAGTTATCTTAAATTATCATAACATCGAAAACGAGCAACCTAATTAGCTTCACCACTTTCAACACACAACAAAAACATCCCACATTGAAATTTAATTCAACGTACCCAGTGTGTGATTTTTAATGCCAACTATTTTAACCGATTTTTGTTTTCTAAAATTTTTTTCTTTCAGATTTAAAAAAACTTATTTATTAATTTCCCCTTCATAAATTCCAATTTTCAATAATATAATATATATTTATATATAAATAATTCGGGATAATATTTTTTTTTTGCTAAGATTTTTTCTTCCCTATTTGAGTTTCTTTTCAATTTCCGACTTCGGGATTCCCATCGTCAGCAATTTCCCTTTGACGCAAAAGCGAAAGATCTTTTCGAGATATGGAAACAAAAGAAAGTAACAAAAAGGGAGGAAAAAATAAGAATAAAAACAAACAAAAATCTTTAATATAGGAAATGAGATAGGACATACTGTGTGTGTGCACTATAACGCACAATCTTATACATACGTATATATGCATTAAAATAACTATATGAAATATCAAACAAAAATGGTCATATGCATTATTCAGCATTATACGTATTCATCAAGTACATTAAAATGATTTTTAAGCGTACTCTTTATATACTGGCATATACACTGCATGTACATAAATACCCTTTAATAAATAACCTTTGCTCATTTGAGCGCTAAATAAATTCAAATTCAAATTATACAAAAAAATAATTTTTGATTTCTGCATGTTTCGATTTATGCGAATCAAAACTTATGCAATATTTGAGTATGTTACTGCAATTCGATATTCAATTTATGCGTGTTTTAAATGATTTTATTTTTTATTTCTACACGATTTGATATATGTGAATTTAGATTTGTGCGAATTTAAATTTATGCGATCATTGAGAACTTAGATATTTGATTTATGCGAGTTTTTGAGTACCGGTAATTCCATTTTTGATTTATTCTCACTCCCTCTCACAAGTGAAACTACTGTAAAAATTCTAGATTTATGCAAAAATTACGTAGGCCTACCAGCAACACTCGCATAAATGAAAATAGCACATATCTAAATTCCCATCGAGTGACAAAGCGTCCAATAACCCTGTGCACCAACATACAAAATCGCATAACAGAGAAAGTATGTTTCCTATAACGAGCATCCGGCAGGATTTCTCTGGTCGAATTTCAGCGACAAGAAGAATCCATAGGTTGTATATTTTATATATACAACATGTATATAATTTTTAACGTTAATTAATGTAAATTAATGTTGCTGCCAATTGTTTTGATGTAAACGATTATTTACTTTGGGTAAAAGTTGATACTATACTCTGTAAGTGCTATATCAATGTGACAACTACCCCCATATTAATTTAACGCTTGAAAAACATTATCATTTTAAAACTTCAAGATATTGATGTTTACTTGAAGACATTGATTAAACTACTTTACTTTGGTTAGTTTGAACGTAAAAAAAAACAAAAAAAAACATACAAGGTGATTCAAACAACTCAATCCTATAAGGAACGGCTGTTTCAACAACATCAACCTGTCAACGAAACAAGCAATCAACCAAAAGAGGCGAAAAAAAGTCCACTAGGAGATAGATAACTCCCCAATACATCTTCCAACTCCCACAGAACACGAAAAAAAACATGAAAAAAAAATCGGATCAAAGCACAACCATTTCAACGCCACGAGATGGCGCAGTCATATATCTCATTTTTTTCACTTTTATACGGAACCGACAGCAGCCATAGCAATTTACTTCAAAAACGATGAATGCAAAACTGGAAAAAGAAGAAAGAAAAAAAAGGAGAAAAAAATCTAGGTGTGGTAAGAAGAAGGGGGGGGGGGTGATATATGCCAAAAGAATCCAAAGGAACCCCCTTGCTTTTTCCCAGTGGCATATGGCGCGCAAATTGGTTTCTGTACCCCCTCACCACCCTCCCACATAGTCACAAACACATACAACACCAAAAAGAAGTAAAAGAAGAAAAAACTCGACGCGTGGATCGGTGGTGACAATCCAACGTCGAATCCCATCAAGACCAAAAACGGAAGGAAGAAAAAAAAAGGAGGTAGGGGAAAAAAGTGGAGGGGGGGTTAGAAAAGAAGGTGGAGTTGTCACATCGGGGCCAGACAGGAAGAGGAGGGGCAAAGGCGAGTCAAGTTGTTGGGTCCGTCAGTCAACTTCCTCTCTTTACTTCTCCA
>JAQIWH010005802.1:0-13939 GCA_034695005.1 Cryptops parisi | reverse complement strand
CAAAATAAACCCATACAAAATAAACCAAGTACAAAGCAAATATCAACATCAGACTCGCCCCGGCTATAACAGGAAAGGACCTTAAAAAGTTTTGATATTATACACCCCCTCCCCAGTCAACTGTCCTGGATCAAAGGCCAAAAAATCTAATCACCTTAAATTAAGGATCCTGTTTCACCGTGTTATACCAAAATTAACACTTAAATAGATAAATCGCGAGACGAATTTCGTAACATAAAACCGATGACAGCTTTCGAGTGATTGACATCTTTACCCATTTAAAAACAAAAATCTGTATCACTTTTCCAAAATTCTTTAAAAAAACCATAAATTTTTTAAGCACAGCGAAAACATTTCGCGCATAATTCAGTCTATGTCAGCTACATGAAGAAAAAAATTACAACGGATGTGTACATAAAAAAAAACACATAACTATAAAACTTTCAATGTCGACACGAAAATTCTCCTTTTTTTTTTGTTAAATATATAAAAAAACAACCTTTCACCAAATTAATTTTAATTATACCAACACTACAAAGCCTACAAACAAAAACCAACAGAAGAGATATTGAGTTGCTTGCCATAACTTTTCATCACTACAACAAGGCTCTTATAAAAACTAAAAAGTCAACAAAGTATATTACAACGGGAAAATAAACAACCTCCTCAGTCAAAACAATAAGAACTTGCAATTCACGAGTGAAAAGTGAAAAAAAAAATCAAACATATGATGTTTATTTTTCATTCTACGTTATCTATTAGAAGCGCTTTTCAATAAATGTCACAGATAAAACCTAAAACCTGATACTGATGAACCTTTATACGCTACAGCAGCAAACAGATGGTTGAAGAATTTTTCATGGTATTTTAAGTGAGAAGAGTCAACACCCTGTTTAAAAGGGAAACGAAAGCGAGGATTCAAGAAAAGTTTCAAAGGTAAAGAAGTAAAGAAGAAAAAAGCTGGAGGAAGAAAAACGTCCAAGCAATTCCTTATGTGTGATGTGCTCGAGTGAAAAATGATGTTTTGCTCCATTGGCACCGAGGCATTCTCGAGGAGTGTGTTTAAACCGTTGGAAGAGGAAAAGGAAAACTAATTCGGTCACTTGTAAAATAAACGTTTGCATCGGAAAAACAAATCGAATGTTCTCGTTTTTTTTTCTATTTTATTTTATGTAATTTTTTTTTCTCTTCGGGATGTGTGCAAATCTACAGTATTTTTTTTTACAGGTTTGGGAGAATAGAATTTTTGTTGAGTTTCGCTTTGTGCGTAACCTAGCCTCATAAAAACGAATTAAGTGATCAGAATGTTGAAAAAAAATAAACAAAAAAAGATGTGCAATTCAAACGTTTTCGCTGAAAGTTTTAAATTGAAGATATCTTTACTTTCTTAAAGAATATAAAATAAATCAGGGAGCCATTCTCGATTAATGCGAGTGTTGTGCGAAAACCTCGCGTGAAGCAAATCATCGAAATCGTGCCAGAGCTCAATGCGGAAAATCGCAATTATTGGAATTTTATACTTACAGAAACGTTCAGTCATCCGTCTACCACCGTTCAAAATCGCATAAAAGTGAAATTTTATCTCATATAACGAGAAAAAAAAACTATCTTTGTTGCCTATAATACGAAGTTCGCACAAATTGTGAATTTTCTGAATCACTTGTTTTCCTATGAATCACATAACATGAATCATAGGAATCTTATTCTTATAAGATAACTTGTTTCTGACAATAGTGTTCAGTGTTGTCTTTGTTCTATAACTAACTAAAAAAAACCAAGTACACTAAAAATGCTTTTTAAGCACACTATTTATATACTGTCATAGATAGATATACTGTATGTACATTGTACACACGGTACATAGAATGCAAAGAATCCATTTTTAATTTCTGAATGTTTCGATTTATGCGAATTAACATTTATGCACTTTTTTGAGTAATTCGATATTCAATTTATGCGTGTTTTGAGTAATTTTATTTTTGATTTATGCAATTTTCGATTTATTTATTTATGTATGCGATTTTTTTTATACATTGGATTTATGCGGTTTTGATTTATACGAAGGACTTAGGACAGTTCTTGTTTTACGAGTTTTTTTGGTACATTGGACTATATAATATATTCTCATAAACGACTGTACATGGCAGTATACGTTCAATTCTCATCTTGCTCGCTCACAAACTCACTCACTCAAAAGTGAAGCTAATAATTATAAAGCTTATAAAAAGTTATACTGTACTAATATAATCCAAAATAATAAATCAGTTAATCTATTAACTATATTCAAGTACATTGCAATCCGTTTAAGACGTTCTATACAGCACCATCTAATGTCAACATCTCAAACAGTGAAATATCTTAAAAGCGAGAAAAGTTCTTAAACGGATACACTCTTAAGCAAATTCCAAAAAAAAATTGTATTTGTAACATGAGAGTTAATTTATAAACCATTTATATGACAGTTCATTTTTATTTTATAACCACAGTTGCAAAACGTAAGTCGCACGTGAAATGAAGAAATTCTATATTTATGATTCTATAATGAGTATAAACACAATATGATACGAGGTGTACTAAAATAAAAACAAAAGTAAAACCCTGGAAAAAATTGCATTAAACATCTCCTCCTCCAGTTGTGTAAGTTGTTAAAGCTTCATTTTTTAAGATCTTTAAGCCATAAAAAGAATGCAAAAATCCTTTTGGGATTTCTACATACGCTTACAAGATACTTCAGTAATGCCAGTACAATAACCTGCAACTGTTGACACTACTTAACCTTACATTGCTTTTTTGCTAAGTCCTTCATCTAACTTAAAAAAACCCACGAGTTACCTTTTTTGGGGGGGAAGGGGGGGGGGGTCAACAAGTTTCATACTTGAAGAAGATTATTTTTCAGTCGACTTTCGAGTAATCCACTTGCGGATTAGCTTCTTTGCAGATTTTTTTAACTGCATGTTTTTTTTCTTTCGTTTATAAAAGAGAATATCTGGTACGGCACTATGGCACGAGAGATTTAAATTTTCTCATTTCTACTGTTGAATTAAACAAGAGCTTTCTTGTCATTTCAACGACAAGCTTTTATAACAACACGTCGGTATATATTTTACTGGCAATTTCGAAAGAACTTTAAAATGAAAATTTAAAATTCACGAAGTCCGCGACTTATACGAGTTCCTTCAAATATGCGATTAGAAATTAATAACTTACAATAACATCCAAGTATTCCGATTCTGAATACCCTAAATATCGACAAAAATTGATCTCTTGTATGCGAGAATATTAGTCTCGATTTCCGATCTTATGCGAGGTCTGCAAAGAACGTAATACTTGCATAAATCGAGCACCTTGAAAAAACAAAGTACAAGATTTCTCGACTTATGCGAGTTTCTTACATAATATTTCACTAATGCGCCACAAAGTCACAAAGTGAAATCTTAGTGAAATGCCACAAAGTCTCCCAAAAGTTATGCAAAATTTCGCTATTATTCGATTTTATACAATAGCCCCCAAGTGACTGAAAGCTGAAACAATGGAAATTTCAGTGTATGCGATTTTATTTTATACGAGGTTAAAGTAGAACGTAATCCTCGCATTTATCGAGAACTCTCTTTATTTGGCTAGATAATAGTAAATAAAAAGTGTATTGGTGAACTTCGAAACTATATTAAAAACGCGTTACACTGGTTAAACTTGGTTTTCTACATAGTTATTTTTGTACGAAAAACCAAGATTACATTTTTAACATAGTTTCTATGGTGATCTGTCTTCCAAGTTTTCCCTGGCTACCTAGAATGTCTTCAGGCTATTCGTACATTTTTTAAAGCCACAATACCTACTTTAGCTCACACACATACATACATACTACTTTACCACACACATACATACATGTGTGTGTGTTAAATATATTAAAAAAACTTCACTGGACAAATATTTAAGGTATCATTTAAAAATTGATCAAAGTATATTTTTTCGCTACCACTTTCTTGCTGCATTCTTTACGAGAAAATATTAAATGTCAAGAGATGTTTTTCTTTCCTCAGGTGTCTAGACGTTTATGCGACAGATAAAAATATGAAAAACTGTCTAGACAAATAGTTTACTACAGAAAAAAAAGGGCTTCTTTGAAACCAAGACGACAGTCTTATAATATAATGTGACAAAGACAACACACTCGATATATGAAAACGTGTTTGTGTTCAGCTTAACCGGGGAGGACTGACTGAGGCCTTCTTATTTGAAAAATCAATACAGTTTTGGATTTGCGAAAGATGAATTAGAAAAGGGAGACCAGAGTAACGTCTGCTGGTTTATTTAAGGCTTTTCTGGTTGAAAGGATTTTGCTGTTTTGAAATCGCAGGGTCAAACCAAGCAAATACCGATCCAAAAATTTTTGCTAGCCAAAAAAAAAAAATAATAAATAAAACAAATAAAAAAATAAGTATAAAACCACTGAAAAATACCAAACAAGCAACATTTCCTCAAGAGGATCACAAAACTTCCACAAGGCAAGCAAACTTATCTTCGTCTGTCGAGTGAAAAAAACAAACAAACAGTATATTAGGCTAAAGAAGGTACAGAACTTTATATTTCTTCCTCCAAATAAACCTACTTTCGTTCGGAAGAAGAAAAATGGTAAAAGAAATCGGCTTTCGTGTATAAGAGCTTAGGAAACTAGCAGCGGGCATATTGCAGGTATAACTAACCGAGAGCTCTCTTGCTGCCGCAAAACTTAAGCAGATGAAAACGAATGAAGTGCTGTTAGCACGTGCATTATTCATGGCCTCTTTCATTAATAAAATGGTTCTTGCATGTATATTCTTTCGATTGGGAAAAGTGATGTTCGCACCAAGCACTTGAAGCCTGGGTAGTGAGACAAAGGTGATAACAGACAGGACCAGGATCATCGTATGCACATTGAACGACTCCATCAATTTCGGAATTGAATAATAGCATTGCCAAAGCCTTATCAGCCAATGAGATTCGCGATACGTGAGCTTTTTTTTCCTCAAAGAATAACCACAGATAAGATAAATGCATCCCGATATTTTCTGGTAGATAAGCACCGTTGCATCCTAAGAATGAAGGATTTTAGGCGGTAATTCATATACATAAAAATAAAAAATCGTATTTGTCTGTCTGTTAAGCGCTCATGACGAAAATAACTTAAGCCAGCCATTTTGATTTGAAATATATTCCAAATGAAATCCATATTATAAAGTGATGACCTGTACCCATTAACTTGTACTTCTACTCTATCAGTCTGCAAGTTTTTACTGACACCGCTTGTGACAAACCAAAAACACCAAAAGAAAGAATATTTCGTCAAGTTTCAAAAATTGTATGTTTCACTTTGTAGAATTTAGCTTTTATCACCCAGAGAACTGGTGGCTTTACTGCAATACCATACTGTATGATGTACTTACAGTATATGTTATCGCCAAAACTCAGTTCGGACAAGTCAAAACTAGAATTGACTGATGAATTTAATTTGGGAGTTTACCGGCCTTCGACATGATTAACTAACTTAACCTATGAGGTTAACGTTATTGGCAAATCAGAACGGATTTTAACGCAATTCCGGTTTTGACGGAAACATAATATACTAACAATAGCATAGCATGTTTATACGCTGTTGTTTCAAAAATCAAAATTTAACAAATCATTAAAAAACTGCGCTTTGTTCAAAATTTCAGCTTCGTAGGTCATCGGGAACCACAAATAGCTCTTGAACCATTTCAACTTCAAAGTAAGTTAAATAAAGCAGGCTAAAAAAACTTTCAAAATGAATTTTTTTCTAACAATAGTACTTTTTCGTGTGCTACAAAACAATAAACTTTTTTAATATCATTATTAAACGGAAAACGTGCAATCATACGTTTGTCATGATTATTGATGAGTTTACTTCTAATTTTAATCATCTAGGATCTGTAGTTTCTTCAACAAGCAAATAACAAAGTTCGTGTTCATTTCCTATTATGTACCTGGTTTTGTGGTTTCAAACCATTTCAAACACAAGCTACACAGAAAATCCAAAGAAATAAAAAACCACAGCCACAAAATCCAAACCCCATTGCAATAGAACAAAACCAAAACAAACAACGAACGAAACAAAACCAAACTAAGACAAAATCGATGTAATGGTAGCTACAGCACAAAAATTTAAGAGCAAAGCCATTTACTCATAAGACCGTCTCCTCAAGAATATTGAGAATGCTTTCCTAACCCATTCTTCAGAAACAGAACATAGTCTTACCGAATCTTTTCAAAACTAAAACTCATTTACTTTTTCACTAAGAGAAAAAAAAAAACTCAAGCAAAAGCTTGAACCGCTTCTTTTGTAGTCTGCGCTATTTAGTTTTAAATAAGAATAAGAAACAAAAAATGGGAGGAAAAAATTTTAACAGAAGCGAGACAGCAAAGTCTTTTTTTTTTGTGTGACTTTGGTACCGCTAAGTATTGATTGAAACCCGCATAGACACTAAACGTTGTTGGATTAACTGAGCACGCGTCATTAAATTAGTGGTGGTGTGAAGAAAAAATAAAAGTCGAAAAAAAAAAGAAATAAAAAAAGAAGAAAAAATAGAAAAATCTTACTGTAAAAAAAAAAAAAAGTCACTTTAATGATGAGAAATGGACGAGAAAAAAAAGGACTGATGCTTTAATTAGCCAATCGCATTGTCTTTCCACAGTTGCACGACCCGTTAAGTACAATGTAGTGGCCGCAAAACCACCAGTGACGTGTTCGTTCAGTGGCCTTACAGCTGTGTTTCTTTACTACTGTTACTACTTGCATCAATCATTCAATAGCTAAAGATGTTGTTCATGGCCTCCATTTTTTTTTTTTACTCCAACAACGTTTTCTCTCACGGGACACAAGGTTGCAACTCAGCATCTGTAGGCTTTCGTGTGCAATTCTCAAATGGCTACGATAAACACCACGTGATAAATGTTGAGGATTACGAAATTGAAATCCTATGGATTTTGTCTTCGAAACTATGAGAAACACTTCTAATGTTTCATGATTGGAAGAAGCGTTAACTTTAAATATATCGGTTTCTGTGTCGATCGTCTTACTGTACAGTTTCCAAGAAGCTGTCATTGAGTAACAAAATAAGATGTGAATTTAAAGTACGAAAAATTATGTAAAAATTGTGAAACTCCAAAAAGCTGACATGTTACAAAAATTTTAAAATTGATTGGAAAATTGTAATAAATAAATAAATAAATAAATAATTGTTATTATATTTGTTAAAAGTTTTAAAAGTCAACATTTAGATTAAGGGAGTGTAGTAAACTGATTTTGTTTGTACGTGGATTACAATCGCATATGAATAAAACAACAACACAGAAATAAGTGTTAAAGTTCTTCTTTGAAATATGCAATATCTACTTAGTAGAGTGCCATGTTTTATTGATACACACAACAACCTACTAAGATTACACAGTATTTCACTCCCTATCGTGTCTCCGCGTTTCACATATAACTTTTCAAATAATAAACTTAATTCAGTGGAATGTGATAAGGAAATAGCTTGTTGCATGAAAAGCATGATGAGCACACAGCAAGTGTTGAAAGTAGTCACCATTAACATTGAAATGAGTTCTATAGCGGTGCCGCATTAGCCACCCCCAAGGTTGCCTATCTCCTGACCTTACCCCACCGGATTTCTTCATATGAGGCATGTTGAAAGAAAAGTATTATCACAACAAGCCATAGACTCTTATGGAACTGAAGAAAACATTTGGCGGTCAATTTAAACTGTGACTCCCAATGTGTTGGTCAATACCTTCCGCAGCATGAAGAAGCGGGTGGCAGGCATGTTTTGATGCTAATGGCAATCGCTTTCTACTTGCTATGATATTAACATGCTTTCATACACCAAAGTATTTTTGTGTCAAGTTTTAATAAAGTACGCCTATTAGTTTGAAAGTTATGAGAGACTTGCTGGGGGATAACAGCAAGTGAAACAACCTGTATATCATATCATATTAACAAACTTGAATTCGCACTAATCGTATACGTGGCATCAATCAGCCTAACAATGACGCCATTTTAATTTATTTAATCAATTTTCCTGGCAAATTAAAGCGTCATGCCTGAAATATCTATGGCCTATATAACTTCGAAACGTATAACAAATGTAACAGTCAAGTTCCGTTTAAATTGTTTCAGTGATTCTCGAGTTTACTCAGAAGATACGAGGGTACATATCCGCAAACGAACTTACGAATCCACTCATATTGTATAACTAAATATCTAGACGTTCTTATGTAACTCACCCCTGTTCATACGATGATCTAGAAAGACACTAGAATTCTCATCACATGTTTCTCTAGTTGAAAAATGGAAACGAACCGATCGTTTCGAGTTCCTTCGTTTAATATTTAACGATACCAGAGTTGGGAAGTTCCTTTAGTGTGGGTCACAGAAGGAATGGCGAAAAAAAAGGATGAACTGAACTGTTTGAACCGGGTCTGAAATTTATTTCACAAACTTCATTCGTGATAAGACGAAACGTGTGTTTTATTGGCTACGACAAAAATGTTGGAATGTGCCCAAGAGTAATAACAGTTCCTTGCAAAAGATTTTTCTTGCCTTCTTGCACACAGCAGCTGCTAAGATGATTTTGTGCGTGTCTTTTGTAGCAGACGCGTGGGAAGAAGAACTTGTCGTTTTTATGTCACCTGCAGACGCTCTGTCACTTTCGCTTACCTTCTCTACCGTCATCTCTACTTATGACTGCCAACTGCCAGTATGGTTTCTACTGTTTCTCTTATTTTATTTTGTTGAAAAAATAAAAATAAAAAACCACCACAACGCCAATGTTTTTTTTAGCATTGCTGGACAGCATGCTGGTGCATCGTTTGGCTCTGCCAACCATCTAGAAACTTGATGATCAAAACTGGCAATATTTTTTTTTTGTTTTAAAAAGAAAGAACAACTCCATTTCACTCGCTGGTCTGTAGAAATCGAGATAACCACTGTTGTCAGATTAATCCTATTCATAGTTCCTGGTACGTTTCGATGGGAAACGAAAACTATCGAATGAACTTTAAGAC
This sequence comes from Cryptops parisi, assembly GCA_034695005.1. Taxonomy (NCBI): domain Eukaryota; kingdom Metazoa; phylum Arthropoda; class Chilopoda; order Scolopendromorpha; family Cryptopidae; genus Cryptops; species Cryptops parisi. Next base: position 4,879 of record JAQIWH010005802.1, on the reverse strand, counting down.
TCGTGTTTCAATCAATACCACCCACGTGTTATTATAGATGGGCAAACGAGATTTACTGATTTATAAACTAGATGATGGCGACACTGGCAAACGAATGTGGAAACTACTGCAATATGAACAAGGCTTTGGCAATGATGGACCAAAGCCGATGGGTTGATGTTCTATTAAAGTGAGATATCAAATCTATGACATGCACATAAAGTACCACTGCGCGCGGATGGTTTCCGGATCTAACTTTAATAAGAGAGTGAGCCAATCGACTTTTGTTGGCTCCCACAATAACGCTACTTTGTCTCCATAATGCATTGCTACAACACTATATCTGCTCGTAAATACCCTATTTGCGTTACAGCGCATTGTGGCACGATAAATTATTTAAAGAGTAAAAATTTCATGTCTCTGATACCGCTCTGGGGAAAATTACCATTTTCAACAAAGACGCATATCATAACATTAAAAAACAAACAAACAAGTAGGCCTATACCATGTTCGTACAGTACAAATTACAGTAGTTCAACCTAACATTAACTTAAATAAATAGAGTAGTTGTTTACCAAATATTACTCTATACATTGCCAAAAGAGGCTAAATATTGCCGGTAATATATAGATATGTACTTGTAAATACGCATACTGTTCATATTCTTGTCTTTAGTTTTTCTGTGTTAGCAAAGAAAACATTATTATTGCTGGTTAGCGTACATCTCAATCTAACAATACCCTCGAGCTACCGTCATACTTCAAGTCTCATGCGCAATAGATGAAGTGGCTTTTGACTGTGTTGTAATAAAATACCTACAGCATATAATAAAACAGTGAAATTTTAAATGCACCACAGTAGCCTACTATGGCGTAACCATACATTACAGTTGGCTCACCAATGAGTTTGAATTTTTCTTCGCTTTCTACTTTTACAGCACCATTTCCAAACTACAAACTATCGTACCATATCGAACATAACACGATGACAGTGAAAAGAAACGCAATTCGCACAAAACCCCATTCTTATTCACAGTCGGTATATCTACAATGCTAAGGAAGGAATATACAGTTGTAATTTTCTTGACAAACTTCCATACATCCTCCATTCGATACCTAAAAAAAAAACAGGCACCACATTCTATGTCCCTTTTTTTTTCAGGGATCTACATGAATAAAAACATCCTCTCGTTCATTTCCTCTGCGGTTTTGGACTCGGGACAAGCTTTCGTTTTATGCTGACTGTATGATTACCGTTATAAAACGGGTAAATGCACACACCCCAGCACGTCTCTTTTATCTGTCTTTTTCGTCTTCCCTTGCCAACCCAAACCCTACTACATATACCCCTTTTTCCCTACACCTCCCTACCAATGTCTATCCCTTTGTCTGCGGCACGTTGCCTGTTGTCTTCTTCCATCAGTTCCCATAATGCCTCGCTGCAAACCCATTTCCTTTGCCCACAATGTCACAGTATTAGCCAAGTTGCAATTCCGCGACAGTAGAAACTTCCTAAAGAAGAAGGGGGTAGGGAATTCACCCCCCCCCCATACCCTTCCAAAAAAAAAACACAAGAGAGAAAAAAAAAACCAACGATAAGATTACCAGCACAAATACGATAACAGTTAATAAACCCATCTGGAAGGAAATTGAAGTTTCTATCCAGTCTTTTGATAAATCTGAGAACGAGTACCATTTGCTAAAGGAAAAGAATGGAAAAAGTTTGACGTTAAAAAACCCCCCCAAAAAAAACCGTAGACTTCAAAGTCACACAAAAAAAAGTAGCACGAGCACACACTCCATGTCGCTTCAAATTTCCAATTTTTCGTCAAATTTGAGACGTTTCCTTGAGAACAAATGCAATTTCACTCCCAGTGTCTCTATCTAACCAATTGTCTGGGTGGAAAGATAAGATGGATAATTTTTTTCTTCTCTCTTTTTGGGTCCCTTCGCTTTTCTTCTTCTTCTTCTTCCCGCCAACGTCTCCCCCCCCTCTTCTTCCCATCTACCATTTCTCTACTTCCCATTCTTCCACCAAGTTCAATCTGCAGCACTTCCAAAGATTACAGAGAAAGTATTCACCGCAAACTGTTTCCTTTCCAACCTCGTAATGGCGTGAATTCAGAACGCTCTTAATCGGCCACTTTCATCTCGCCATTAATCTCCTCATTCCCGTGACGTTTTCAAATGATTGATATTAACGACAGACACATTGCGCCCGCTACATAAAAAGGGACAAGTATAAAACTCGGGGCTTGCAAGAAGAAAGAGAAATTGGATCTCCTAGTTATAGTACTATATACCTTGTGGAAATGACGGTATAATAATATCATTTGATCGTCGTCGTTCCGCCGACCTAAAAGGAAACTACTTATGAACTTACGCCAGATAAACCCGTTTCTTCTTTACCAGCTGTTCCAGAACACCTTAACCGCTATTACGAGAAACATTCAACGTAAAACCATACCAATAAAATTATTTGTATTGTTAGTGGTTAAGCACCAATGAGATGGTTTTGTTAACCAATCAACCTAAGTCTAGCTAACATGGTACAACGCAGTCGCTTGATTTTAAATTAAGTTGGTAAAACACATTTCGTTTATACTAGTTCATCATAGGCGAGTTCGGAATAGACGACTAAGATACTGTATAGATGCTCGTTATAATGATTAATAATTTCATACGCTGTATAATCCTTACTCGTGTATTTATCCAAATGGGATTTGATATTAAAAATAAACAAAATAAATAAATAAATGAGAACATTTTGTTATTATGCGGTTTATAACCATGATGCACAAGTGTCTAAACTTTTCTGTCACTGTCCCTTTCGACATGTACGATTTCGATTTATGCGAGGTTTATGTAAAACCCGTATAAACTAAGAACTTTCAGTATTATTGTCACCCATTGGTTCATCTATGGTTACCGCAATAAACCACGCAGCATTGTATGCTAACACAGAGAATCCTTTTTGATATAAAAAATTTCGCATTTTACGGAACTTTCTATGTAACGTATTCTTTCCTTAGCCTACAATAAAGTGTCATGTGAAAATTATGTAAATTTATGAAACTGAGTGAAATAGGTTTAATCGTATTATTTGGGACTTCATAACATTTTAGAGTGATTACTGTCAACTCCCAGTTATCCAGCATGTACGGAGATTGCCGGTTGTAATTAGACAATCTTCAGGATGCATGAGAAAATTTTAGTGAATAAATTTTAATTGACTTGGAAGCTGAATACAAGCTGCGCTGTGGCGCCATCATCAGTTGAATTACAATGTAAAAATAAGTTGTAACAAAAGTTTAAATAACTGCTGTTTTTAACAACACTGTTTGGTAAAATTTACTATCAAAAGCAGTATTTTCATTATTATCATAAATTGTTACGTAAACCTGATTGATAAACGTCGCAACTCTATATCGTTACTCACCAGATTTTTATGTATTAATTGTATAGCTTTTTTGCCATGTATTAATGTATTATCACCAACGATTTTGCTTACACCAAATCGTTCTAACGTCTGTTTTGGCTGTTATTGTTACTTGACTTTATTCGTGGATTCCACCCAGTCCTCCTTGGTCCCTATTGGACCGTAACTTTTTAAATATAAAATAAAATAAAATTATTATTATTTTATCAGTTAACGTGCGGTTGAACACTACTGAAGAGATAAATCTACGGAAACCTGAAAGTGTAAGTTATCTCGTATGTTAATTTCATGAAAAACCCCAAAGGACATCTTTTAAAAACATATTGATAAGACAAGCACTGAATACGGATCACGGAATAATGGAGTTTTAATGGAAATTCAAGTTGAAATCGAATTTGCCGGTTGCATGAAAAAAGGTTTTCGAAAAAAAAATAAAAGACAATGGTATTTTTAATAAAAAGTTTAGGTACTTTCTGATTAACTGAGAGATCCGCTTGTGGCGCTAGTGGCTTGGTGTGTTGTTGTTTTTAACCCAAACCAGTCTCTATGAATAAGAGTACTTATGATTAATACTTTAGAAGTGCTGCAGATACCAGTTATGGTATCTATACCAGTATAGATACGCTGGTATCTATATTGTTTTTTGTTTTGTTTGTAATATGTTGTTTGTGTCTGCTACGTCCACCTGTACGCAATAAAGTATTCATTCATACCCGTACACACTACTTTGTTAGCTAATAAAAACAACAACCTTTCAAGTCAAAATTTACTAGCGCCACAAGCGGCTCTCTCAGTTAAAAAAACCAGAAAGTAATCACATTTGATATGTTAAATTTCGAGTAAGTAAACTAAAAAACTTACTGGAAATATGAAATTTTAATGATCATGATTTATTTCTGATTCTTAATTACGAATTCCTGGATTAAAGAATCGATAAGATCACCCTGTAGAATCGAACACATGGTTTTTTTTTATTTAAAAGAAAAGTAATCAACTGAATGAAAATCCTGAAAAATCCACGAAACTCATTTTCATCAGGTAATTCACTGTTTAGCATATTATTCTATACAAAATCACCGCAATTTCCCTAATTTTTTTTTTTCACTCTTCGTTCGTTTAAAAATAACTGGTACGTGTTTAATAAAATAGAAATTCCGCAAAGAAAGAAAATCTAATGAAACCCAGCACGTTTCGTGTGAAAGCTGCCAAATATGTTATAAAAGTCTTGACGAACTTCATCACCTTCCGGACCATGATGGTGTTTTGTGGAGAAAGAACTGACACAAAAAATTTTGCCAAGAAAAACAAACTATGAAAATGTATTACGCTTCAGCTTCTTTAATTGACGTGGAAAACGTTAGGAAACGATCTTGGTTTTTACAAGTCTCAAGTGACAATGAGTTGAAGGAAACAGATACCATCTAACGCCTACTTCGCGCGCACACACACACACACACACACA